>JAULAV010007909.1:50000-87005 GCA_030789695.1 Scilla litardierei
TGCAAGGCTTGAATTGAGGTGAACTAGTCGTAACTGAATAAAGAACCAAGATCACGCTCTCGCGCTATTGCCGGTCTATAGCAACCTAGATTAGGGCCACTCTCATGCAAACCCTAACCTAAGCCGCTAGCATGAAGATCTACATCATCATCCAATCGCACCTCGAGCACACTCTCGTGTAAACTTAAGTTACGATCTAAGTTATGATAGTTCGTATTCATCCAATCTCTTGCAAACGAATATGAGTATAGATTTATAATAAAAATCCTAGATTTGGTCCAGTCTCTTGCAAACCAAGTCTAGAGAATCTCGATTATAAACCTAAATCAAATATCTAGGCCTTCCCATCGATTGAAATCCAATCTCTTGCAAACCCCAATCGATGGAAATTCCTAGCTATCTGTGATAAATCAATCACAACCTAACCCCTTTAGCAATTCTAGCAACATATGAACCCATTCATCACAATTCTAAAATTGAATCCATAGGGTTCATCCCCGTGCCCTAGAACAGTGAACCTACTCAAGCATAGCAATAACGATATGTGAACCAATAAAAACATAGCTTGCATACAAAAAGATATCAAATCAAGGATTCAAAATAACAAGAACAAAGATACTTAGCTCTTATGAAGAAATCCAATCCAAATACAAGCTTCTCGATCTAAGAGGGGGCCTATGGCATGGCCTAACCTCTGAAATAATCCCTAAGAAAACATCATGGAACCCCCCCTCTAATGACGGCTACAAACCTCTTATATAGCCCCACAAAACCCTAGAAAATAACCCTAGAAACCCTCTGAAAATAGTGCCTAAAGACAGCTCTGGCCGCAACTTAAGTTCTGGGCCCGCAGTCACTTGGGCCGAGTGGAAATATGACTCGGCCGAGTGGAAATTCCAGCACTGTAGCAACAACTTGCAGAAATTCTCCAAATTTCATCTGACCTCCGATTGGCACGTTCTTGGTGGCGTTGAAACCGTCATGAAGTCTACTATAATAAAAAATATGAGAAAAATACTTTGTTCACTGGAATGATAGCAAATTTCAAAAGAGTGAGAGGCTGTCTGAAAATCTGGGCGCTCATGTCATTCGGCCGAGTGGAAGTATGACTCAGCCGAGTGAGAAGTGTGACTCGGCCGAGTAGGATCTTCTAATGTTCTCCCAAAACTCCAGAGAGTCTGCTTTGAAGTTGGGGTTTGGGCACTCTGGCGCTCTGCGTCACTCGGCCGAGTGGGATTCGTCACTCGGCCGAGTGGGATTCATCACTCGGCCGAGTGGGTCTTCTGTTGTGCTCCCCAAAATTCCAGAGGGCTTTGATTTCCTTCAGAAATTCTGACTCATTCGGGCGAGTGGAGTTCTCTACTCGGCCGAGTGGAATTCACCACTCGGCCGAGTGCATTGTGGCACTCAGTTCAGGCAGATGTTCTTCGTATCAATCATACTCGGCCGAGTACGCTGCTTCACTCAGACGAGTGACTAGCGTGACTCGGCCTAGTGGCCTGTCTCTGGAATCCTTCATTCTCCTCCTCTCCTCCTCGCCTCCTCGACGATTCTATCGATCCTCTTCTTCTTCCGCTCATCGTCCAGCGCTATTAGCTCCTCAATACGGCCATGAGCGATGCTCCGGTACGCGTATAAGTCCCTTAAGCTCATTTTTGCTCCCGATCGCTCCATATTTCCTGAAATCCGACAAAAACAAGAAATAGCGAAAAGTAACGTAATATCATCGAATAACCATGAAAATCGCAATATGAGCAATCGAAATGGTATGCAAATATGCAGAAAAAAGGTGTAAAATATGGACCGATCATTCGCTTCCACATAACCAAGTCCAACATGATGTGTGGCCCAAAATTGGTTTGAGATGAATTCATCCAATTGTCCGTTTCCTTTGTTAAATCTCATAACTTGGGAGGACATAAGCTCATATTTCTCCTTTAGAAAAGAAATATTGGTATCCAAGGTGGACACCCGTGTTTTGAGATCGTGCACTTAGGTTTTAAGAGAGTCATTATCTTTACCCAATTATGTGTTTTGTGAAGCTAGATCACTATTATCCTTAGGATATGTTTAATCTAGTTGAGATTTGAGGGAATTCACCTCATTTCTCAATGTGTCATTTTGAGAAACCAAAGAGGCTTTCTCAAGTGTTAATGTATCAACAATGGTATCATTGTTGATAATGCATGGTATGGATGGTTTGCTAACAGTTAATTTCTTTAAACTAGTATATCTAAGCATAAGAGTTTGATACTTAGAAAATAGTTCTTTGTTAGCTATACGAAGTTCATCCATTGTTACCTCGGGTTCATCGATGTCGGTATCATTCTCATCGGAGAGTGGATCTTCCTGGCCATGAAACACATATGGGCACTTTCACCTTTCTCATCCTCGGTTTCGCTTGAGGAATCTCTGCTTGAATCTGTCACGTCCCATTCTCCTAAGTACGAGAGGCGTAGCTGACGAGGTCGCCATAGTATTCAGACTCAGGATTCGAGCCCTCTTATCCAAATACTACAATGCATTTTTTGTGGTTTAATATAAAATAATGAGCAGGCCAATGCAACACACTAGAATAGTACACAGAAAAGAAAGTGCTCCAACAGAAATAAAACACAGTACTGAAAAGAAATACACCAACACAGAAGTTACATTACATCACATTACATAAGTTCATATACATACATACATCAGCTGTACAAAGGGGGTACAAAAGGGGGTGCAACAGAAAGTAGAAACCCCCAACCTAAAAGTACAAAAGTCCACCCGGTACAACACACCCGCTAGTCTAAACCCGGGAAGTCTAACTGAACGAGGTCGCCTGTAGGCTTTATCTCAGCTGTAAAGTATCGGTCTCCGGCTCCGAGACACCCGCAGATGGCTCGGGTCTCGCACCTGAAATCCACAAGTTGGTACACGTCAACACGTGACCTAGTAGAAACTCCTAACACTCTAGTAGAACCCAGTTTTAGAACTGGTCTTCCTAACTAACCAACTGACTACAAGTGTCATATCAATCTCAAGAACTTGCAAAAATTAAAGACAGGGTGTAAGTTCTGAAAGTAAATAACAGTAAACAGAACTGAAATGAATAATGATTAAATTAATTAAACTTAAATGTTGTTCTGTTTTGGTCATAAGAGTCTAAACATCCTAGTCACAGCAACAAATATAACATACTATAATAGAAATAAGAACGCATTCAACTCTAAAAAATAGGTACCAGTGATCACTCGACCGGTGTCCTCTGCCTCGACAGCCGACATGGTGAAAGCCTGACGCCTCGGCTCCGCTCTCCTGGGGGTCTGCTGCTGCTACTGCTACGGAGGCCTAGGTGGTCCTCTCTGAGTCACTGCACCAAGCGCTGGTGGACCTGGCAGTGGAAGCCTCTGTGGAGCCGACAGAAGGGTCCTCTGTTGCTGCACAGGCCGGACTGCCACTAGTGCCCCAGAACCTGAGTCTGCCCCGACTGAGGGCACTGCCTACTGATGTGTCCAGACTGACCATAAGTAAAACACCGCCCAGCCATAAACCTGCAATCCTTCTAATCATGCCCTGACTTCCCACAAAATCTACAAGGCAACCGCCGCTGGGGTGCTGGTGGAGCTCCAGGCCTCCGAAACTGAGTGGTCTAAGTGGGCCTCGGGAAACTCCTCTGCTGACCCACAGGGCACCTCTTGATGTTGCTGGACCTCTACCAACACTCTTCAGGTGCGTCTCATGCATCCTGGCCACCTCCAGTACGGCACTGTATGTAAGCAACACCTGAGTCGACATCGCTGCTCTGAACTCAGGATCCAACCCCATCCTGAATTGCCTAGCTATGGTGGCCTTCGATTGCACCAACTCCGGAGCAAACTGGCTCAATAGTGAGAACTCTGCATCATAGGCATCTATGCTCCGTTGTCCCTGAGTCAGGTACTCAAACCTCAAATGAAGCTCATCCTTCTTCGTCTCTGGCAGGAACTGAGCCTCAAATAACCCTCTAAACTTCTCCCACGGGATCGGCTTGGTCAAATGTAGCTCCCGAGCATCCCACCAATCTCGTTCCTGATCAGTCAGCTGCCTCTTCACAGCATCCACCCATCTATCTCTCGGGTAACCAATAGCCTCCAAATCATCTTCAGAATGCTGATCCACTCGTCCACCTCCAGAGGGCTCTCCTTACCCGAAAAGGACTTCGGGTGTAAGGCTCTGAACTGCCTGATACCCACTGGCTTTGGTGGCGCACCACTAGCCACCCTATCCTCCATCTAATGTATATGCTCTAGAATCCCTATCAAAATCTTCCCCATCAGGGGAAGCCTCAAACGATGCAGCATCAGAAGCAGGAGTCCTATTCTCAGACGATCCATTCACCGGATCCATTCTGCAAGAACGAATAGGGAAAAAAATATTCGGTACCAAAATTGCAAATTATAATATTGGAGCCTTACTTGTACTATTCTTACGTGTATCGCAGTGTAAGCTGACCATCATGGGCCACCACAAAAACCCGGTCACGCCCCGTTCTTCTAAGTACGGGAGGCGTAGCTGATGAGGTCACCGTAGTATTCAGACTCAGGCTTCGAGCCCTCTTATCCAAATACTATAAGGCATTTTTTGTGATTTAATATAAAACAATGAGCAGGCCAATGCAACACACTGGAATAGTACACAGAAAAGAAAGTGCTCCAACAGAAATAAAACGCAGTACTGAAAAGAAATACATCAACACAGAAGTTACATTACATCACATTACATAAGTTCATATACATACATACATCAGCTGTACAAAGGGGAAACAAAAGTGGGTACAACAGAAAGTAGAAACCCCCAACCCAAAAGTACAAAAGTCCACCCGGTACAACACACCCGCTAGTCTAAACCCGGGAAGTCTAACTGAACGGGGTCGCCCATAGGCTCTACCTCAACTGTACAAGTATCGGTCTCCAGCTCCGAGACACCTGCAGACTGCTCGGGTCTCGCACCTGAAATCCACAAGTTAGGACACGTCAACGCGTGACCCAGTAGAAACTCCTAACACTCTAGTAGAACCCAGTTTTAGAACTGGTCTTCCTAACTAACCAACTGACTACAGGTGTCATATCAATCTCAAGAATTTGCAGAAATTAAAGACAGGGTGTAAGTTCTGAAAGTAAACAACAGTAAACAGAACTGAAAATGAATAAATGATTAAATTAATTAAAATTAAATGTTGTTCTGTTTTGAAACCCGGGTAAACCGTAGACTGCTAAGGAAGAGACTTCACCCAGGGTGGGTGAAAAGTGGTACCACTCCAGCGACACGAGCACTGGAGGGGCCTCTCGTAACTCTGTGCCCGAACGGGGCAAGGCACTAGAGCAAGACTCATCTCGGTTTTTCTGTGGAAAATGGAGAAACCCATCAATTACCAGACATGGTGCGACACGAGCACACCACCGGCCTCTCCAACTCTAGTCAACTCCCCTTACGGGAGTGACGTGGCGAGTGAGAAAAATAGTACTACGGTCCGCTCCTTAACACCTAACGTTTACCTGTTTTCCCCCAAACCCACATCTGGAGTCTCACCCATTTCAAGAATGGACCGAGTACTCCCGATGTCAATTCTCTGCTCACTCGCAATTTTTCAAATTACAACATTGTCTTGACAATATTTCATTAGCAGTTTCAACGACTGCTTTCACTTCATTTCATACTTGAAAATTTCTCATCCACATGAATCATAACATATTAAACATCATCATTAAGACATAACTCAGAGCATGATAATGAAGTACAATTAACATAATCAAAGTTAACTTAACAAAAATACAACTATGCAATTCCTAAGCAAAATTACAACATGAATCTGCCAAACACTGTCAGTCCAGAAAGAATGGCTCTGTTACCCTATCTACAGTCAGAATTGGCTCACGCCCCTCTTCAAAGTTGCAGGAAATTTTCTGCAGTTTTCCGTAGTGTCCTCGATTGTATTTTTCTGATTTTTCTACTATTTTATATGATTTTTACAAGTTACTGTCTTGCTGCTAAAAATTTCCAACAACTTAAATCTAAAACTAAACTAGTTTCTAACATAGTTGGGTGCCATTAATCAACATAATTATAGTAGCATGACAATAGGATTGCAACATTTACAAGATATTAATTTACTTCTAATCTCTAAGGAAAGAGTATTTTTATTGTAAACATACATTACACAATAAAACTATGTTGCTTGCAACCTATCACTTAATAGAACTAGCATGGAAACCAACTCCCAAACATAGCAAATCACAAATTAACATTCTTAACAAGTTAACATATAAATCATTTTCTCAATTTTTCAATATGGCACAATTTTACTAATTTTGAGTATTAAAACATAATGAGACCAAAACATATAAATCTTGATATTTAAAGCTCAACATGTTACCAAATTGAAGTAATCAACATGGAATAAAAATGAATGTTACTAGAGCATGGTTCCTATCAAAACTTGCAACTATAATTCCTACCCAAGATTTAGTATATCATGCTAAATTAAGTAAATCTCCTAGTCCTAAAACTAAATTCTACTAAGGTGTTAAGAATTTCTACCTTCAAAAGTCCTCCAAAATATTCCTTGGCCCTTCTTATTTCCTTGATGACTCTTGGGCCTCCTTTAAGCTCATATCTTCAATCTCCTAGCTAGCCTTCAAAAATTGGATTCTTGGAGAGTATATGGGGAGGTTTTGATGTAAGGATGACGGGGAAAATTTTTGGGCCTTTTAGTAATGGAAGGGGGAGTACTTAGGATGGTGTTTTGGTGGAGGGAGATGAAGCAAGATGGAAAAAATGGGGGGAGACAAATTTCGGCCAGGTTTGGGGGGGAATGGGGGAGAGAATGAGAGTTTTTCATTTTTTTTCTTTTTAGTTTTTGTTTTATTGCCTTGAAAATTGTATTCCCCAAAATCCTCTCATCCACACATCTTAGTCAAGATTAAGCCAAGTGTCCCATTCTTAATTAACAACATGCCATCTAATAAGCTAAGGTGTCATGGTAATAAAATTTTGAATTTGTGTTTTTAGAAAAATTGAAATACAAGGGAAATACTCCATACTTCATTTAATACATAGTATTTCATCCTAATACCCTTATCTTCTAATATCAATAATGAGTTTAAAATCTTTTAAAATTAATTCATACACCAAATAATTAAAGGAAAAATACAAGCATACTCCCGAAAAATATACGTATGTATTTACGTCAAAATACGTACAAGTATGCGTACATGAAAATTGGGGTCATTACAGAATCATCAAATGTACCGACAAGTCCTTTCTTCTTATCCTTCTTGAATTTATTGGACTTGTGGTACTTTGGAGCTTTCCACTTCTCTTTATTTCGGAGCATTGGGTAATCCTTCTTGATGTGTCCTGGCTTGTTACACTTAAAACAAAGAGATGAAGTGTTGTTAGTGGAATCAAACTTATTCTTGGAGGGAAATTTACCTTTGCGAAAGAAGCGTTGGAGCTTCTTCTACATTTGAGCCATTTCCTCCAAGTCCATCTCGTTCTCTGATTCTTCACTATCGGAGGATGAAGAATTAGCATTGAATGCTAACGCTTTCTTCTTGGCCTCTGTTGGGTTCGTCATAGCTCTCTTCAATCGGTTCTCCCGACTTACTTCGTAAGACATGAGAGTACCGATGAGATTTACGAATGTGTAATTCTTCATGTTGTTGACATCCTCAATGGCGATAGCTCTTCGTTCCCATTTGGAGGTCATTCCCATTATAATCTTTCTCACCTTCTCTGGTTGGGTGTAGACTTGCCCAAGAGCTTCGAGTTCATTGGTGATGTCGGTGAAACGTCCTTACATCGTTGCTATGCTCTCATTATCCTGCATATGAAACATATCGAAATTTTGTACATCGACATATATTTTAGACAGTTTTACTTTATTCGTTCCCTCGTGGGTAACGACTAGATGGTCCCAAATTTGATATGCACTCTTACATGTGCATATCTTGTTAAACTCATCCGAATCCAACGCACAAAGAAGAGCGTTCATTGCCTTGGCGTTGTTCACTTCGATGGACTTCTCAATGGGCGTCCATTTGTCATAATCCTCTTCGGAGAGTTTGACGTATTCCTTGTGGAGGGTTCTCCAAAGAGAAGCACTCCTCAGAAACGTCTCCATCCGGCATTTCCAATAGCCAAAATTCGTGCCATTGAAATGCGGAGGACGAACCGTTGATTGTCCTTCGAAGACGGTGGACGCACCATCACGGTCGTGATTGTTGTACGAAGTCGATGGAGGAACATTGTTGTTGTTGGATGCCATAGTTATAAACCAGCGCTTTGATACCAATTGTAAGGTCACTGGCTATGAGAAAAACACTAGAAGGGGGTTAAATAGTGTTTATACA
The DNA here is from genome assembly GCA_030789695.1 of Scilla litardierei. NCBI lineage: Eukaryota > Viridiplantae > Streptophyta > Magnoliopsida > Asparagales > Asparagaceae > Scilla > Scilla litardierei. The sequence goes on from JAULAV010007909.1 coordinate 58,373, forward strand.
ATTTAAAATGATAATTACACCAAATTAAACTCCTAACCAACAATTAATGCGGAATGAAAATAAACCCTAAAATGAAACAATGCAAACACAATGATGTTTCAAGGGTTTGGATTACCCAAGTCAACTCCCAACTTGTTTTTAGTAATCCTACGTCCCTTCCACTCGGATACCACCGGATACTCAAGTTAGAACCCTAACTTGAGGTTTCCTTTTAACCCACTTGTAGCAAACCTACACCTGAAATCGAAGTACACTCGATGTCCTTGACTCCCACAACTTGGAAGCAAGCAAAACTCTCTCACAACCCGAGAGCCAATCTAATAACGAAAGTTATGAAATATTGAAATGACAACACTTACAATCACATATGCCTTGAAGTAGAACTTGAAGGAGCAAGTGTGTTGTGTTGATGTCTCTCTTGGAAGAGAGGAAAGCCCTTTCTCTTGACAACACCAATTGCCTAGAAGATTTCTCTTTGGTTCTAGGTTGGAGAGTAAGAGAATAAAAGATAGGAATTCCAGGGCTTTTAGGATTTGAGAGTTTTGATCAATGAAGATTGAAAGCTTGAATGGTTGAGTAAGTTGCTAACCTCTCAATGGAACAGTAGAGGCTGCCTTTATAGGTTTCTCAAATCCCTCAAAATGAATCCCCAAAAACCCCTTTGAAATCTGTGGAGAAAAAGCCAACGGATAGAATTTACACACGCGACAGTCGACTGTTGAACAAAACACAATCGACTACTGCATTGTGTCAGATGGTAGGTGAGAATTCAAATGGTAACTTACCACGTGGACAGTCGACTGATGAAGAGAAGACAGTCGACTGTAAAACCAACAGGCGACTGTAAATCCTTCTACAGTTGACTGGCCGCAATATGGGTAAGCTGAGAAAATCTCAGAGATACTAGGAATACAGGACATGCGACTGATGTGGAATACACAGGCGCATGTGCCATGGGCAGGCGACTGTGAAACCAACATCAGTCGACTGTCACAAACACTGACATTTTCCAGAGAACTGAGTCTGCAGAGAGCTCAAAGACAGACGACTGTTGAAGTATTGACAGTCATATGTTCCATGGACATGCGATTGTAAATACAACATCAGTCGACTGGCACTAGAACTAGAAAATTTCCAGAGAGCAAGTTCTGCAGAGTAATCATGGACATGCGACTATTGAAGCATTTACAGCCGACTCTTTGGAAGAAGTTCAGATCTACTATAGCTCGATCGAGTAGGGCCTACTCGAACGAGTAGCCTGTATCAGCCAGACACAGTAGCAACAACAAGGGGAGCCTGTAGCTGACTCGACCGAGCAGGCTCCTCTACTCAGTCGAGTAGCCGATGCGACCAGCCTAGTTTATGGGCCCAAGTGCCTAGATTTTCTGAGATTTTTTGGGATCTTCCCCATATGTATTTAAGGATGTTTTTAGCTTTATTTTCATAGATGAACATTAGAGAAACTCTTAGTTTAGTTTTAATTAGGTTTTTGAGAAGTTTGTGTCGTCTCTATTTTGTATGAAGCAAAGCTTGGATTTTTATTATTGTTTCGTGCAAGGAATCTTGTCTTCTTAATTCTATTTGGATTGCTATTGCTTCTCGACATATTGGTAACAATTCTCTACAGTTTCTATTGCTTTTTGATGTTTTCCATTGCTATGATGAATTCTATTGCATCTATTGAATATTTTATTATTATTTCTATGATGCGTGAATAGTTCCATCTAGGGCTAATGGATTAGCCCATGGATTTTAGGATTGAGATGCAAAGTTAGGATTTTTAGGTTGTGTTGGAATAAAAGGGAAGTATTTTGGTTGATCTTACAAAGTTTGTAGGAGAAATCGTACTGAGATCGTGCCCACGGTCGATGGAATCAATTGGCTTAAGGAGTATCCTATATGCTTAATTAGGGAGTTAGTGGATTCAATTGGGACTCGTGACCATGCCCGGCTCTTGTCTTAATGGGATCCACCAACGAACTATATTACTAATTGATGGCTACCGCCATTACGTCAAAGAGAGCCACCAAAATACATTGAAGCTCTAACCCACGAGAGTGACGTGAGCTGAGATCATTCCGTCCACGAGAGTGGCATGAATATTGTCGATTCTTAATGCACGTGTCATGTGCGCCTACGGGTTAATGCGATACGTTAGATTCATGGTGCTTAGAACCATGAATTCCACATCTTGGATACGACAATCCCTATAAAACCAATGAAACGTAAGAGTCTTAACCAAGTATCGACGTCCGACGATCCTAGTGGTGAGTCCTAAAGCCCTAGTCTTTATTAATTGTTCACAATCCTAAACAAACAATCTTTCGAAACCGATTGCTACCTATATTCTGAGATTTAAAAATAACCCAAGACAATAACATTCTTACCTTTCCTGTGGGATCGATATCTTTTATACTATTATTTGACATCGTACGCTTGCGTTAATTTGCCGGGGATTCGCATTTGGGATACATTTAGCGCTTGGTGTTCGTGCCATTGCTAGGTGAGTGTTAGGTGTTAGTTCACGGGCGATCAAGTTTTTGGCACCGTTGCCGGGGAAGGTAACAGTGTTACTTGGATTACTTTTCTATTGAAGAATTTGTTAGCAAATCTTATCATCTCTTACCTTTCCATACTTTTTATTCTTTTTATTCTTTTTTTACTAACGCTTCTCTCCGGCCAATGTTCTTCATAAGAAATCAGGTATAATGGAGATGCAAGTGCACTGGAGCAGTGATTCTGATAGTGATTCAGATGGGTTTAGTTTCTCTCCATACAAAGCATATGGGCTTCAAGACTCACGCTTGAATGAAGCCATGGTCGAATGTACATCGAGAGAGCTACAAGATGCAGTCCGATTCATCGGAGCAGGAACCTACGCGGTAGGTAATGAGAATCAACAGATGGTTATGAGTCATATACTGAACAATGTCTTTGATGCAGGTACCATTAAGGATGACGTCCATATTAGCTCTGAAGGAGACGTGATGCATCTATGTGCTATTGAGACTCTACCAGTTGACACACATGGGGGAGCAACTCGTCAGATTGAACCGCTGGACCAGCCCCAACTCTTAAGTATATTGGAGAGTGTAGTAAATGATGTAAGGACCAACGGCCTGGGTGGTGGAATTCCCGCAGAGGACCCAATTGTTCAAGTGCTCTCGGTCTTCATTGCGAGCACATTCTAGGATGCAGAGTCCTTGGACGGTGTCCCCATCTCTGACGGAGTCTACGTACAGTACGAGGGAGACACCCTACGTTTTTATGGTGACAACATCCTCTAGACTGAGACCTATGAAGACCATGACCCTGGGGAGCACGTAGACCCCGAACCACTCCAAGGCGATATCGATTAGGGAAGCCTTCTTGACTTTACACCTGACAATGCATGCGCACCTGAACACTATGTTCCTATTGACAGGTGCACTACGGAATCTGATCCCATGGAGATGGATTCCGCAGACGTCTAGCACGATGCACCATCATCACCTTGCTCATCATATGAATCTACCGACGAAGAATTCCTAGCGTCCGAACCAGCAGTTGAGGACACATCCTTTTCACGGGTGAACGATGATGGGGGTACAACACCCCCTCAGGTAGAACTAAAAGCCCTTCCTGCGAATTTAAAATATGCTTTCCTAGGAGAAAACTCCACTTACCATGTCATCGTTAGTGCCTCCCTGACCGATCCACAATTAGAAAGCCATCTTAAAACTCTCAGAGCATATAGGAAGGTGACAGGGTATAGCATTGCGACCTGAAAGGCATTAGCGACACCATATGCACCCATAGAATCCACCTCGAGGATAAAGACGCTACTTCCATTGAGTCTCAAAGGCGACTGAATTCTAACATGAAAGAAGTAGTCAAAAAGGAGGTGCTAAAATTGCTAGAAGCCGATATTATCTACCCCATTTCTGACAGTAGATGGGTTAGCCTCGTTCAGGTTTTGCCCAAAAAGGGGAGGCATGACTGTTGTGAGGAACGATAAAAAATGAATTGATATCTACTAGGACTGTCACTGGTTGGCGCATGTGCATTGATTATAGAATACTCAACCACTTCTCCCTCCCATTCCTCGATCAAATATTCGAGCGACTTGCCAAGCATAAATATTTTTGTTACCTTGACGGTTATTCCAGATTCTTTCAAATCACATTGCATCGTGAAGACCAAGAAAAAACAACGTTTACATGTCCCTACAGCACCTTTTCATACCGAAGAATGCAGTTTGGATTATGTAATGCACCCGCGACATTCCAAAGGTGCAAGACGTCCATTTTCTCGGACTTCATTGAAGATATAATGGAAGTTTTTATGGATGACTTTTCCATTTATGGCACCGACTTTGATGCTTGTTTGGCCAATTTGTCTAAAGTCTTAGAACGATGCCAAGATAATAATTTGACTTTAAATTGGAAAAAGTGCCATTTCATGGTAACAGAGGGAGTAGTTCTTGGCCATGTCATCTCCTCTAAGGGGATCGAAGTTGACAAACCAAGGTTGAGTTCATCAAAGACTTGCCGCCTCCCACTAATCTTAAGGGTATCCGTGGTTTTCTAGGCCATGTAGGATTCTACCGTCGCTTTATAAAGGATTTCTTTAGCATTGCTCGCCCTCTTACGGAGCTCCTTGTGAATGATGCTCCTTTTGTGTTTTCTGACGCTACCATCGCTTTTGTGTTTTCTGACACTACCGTCGCTTTTGTGTTTTCTGATGCTACCGTCGCTTTATAAAGGATTTCTTTAGCATTTCTCGCCCTCTTACGGAGCTCCTTGTGAATGATGCTCCTTTTGTGTTTTTTGACGCGTGCTAGCTAGCTTTTAACAGGTTGAAAGAAGCTCCCTTTTCTGCGCCTATCATACAACCACCAGATTGGAACCTACCTTTTGGGTTGCTGTGTGATGCTAGCAATCAAGCGGTGGGAGTTGTTCTTGTAACGGTAGCTTTTCGATCGTGTGTATTTTTCAGCGTGTACGTTCTTTTTCGTATGCATATTTATTTTGACCTCCTCTTGTATCCGGAACGTGCGAAGTTATATGTCTTTGTGACCCTCAGAGAGAGTAGTTAATTGTGGGATTTTTGTGAACGTCATTTCATGGGTCGTTCTCCCACAAACCAGCTTTGATTGAAGGGGTGTCGTAACTTTAGACTTCGACGTTTGACCTTTTTATTTTTAGTTTCGTTTTTCGTGAACCTAGCGCATGACCAATCACCGTACCCTCGAGCCTCTCGTCGTCACAGTCGTCTCGATATTTTTCTCGTAATTTTCGGACATTGTTAGCCCGACCTTCCATCCTAATTACTTTTAAATCCTCAATTAGCCCTAATCTGATTCAATTTCAAACCCATTTGGAATTCTCACGTGTCATGCAACTTTTCACCTAGTCTATTCACCACACTAATCCTACTCTCTCCCCCTCTCTCTCTCACTCTCTCCAATCAACCTAGAATCTACCCTTTTCCTTCCCTATTTAGCAAGAATATCATGTTAAATCATCTCCACGCGAGCCTTAGGGTTTCTCCATGCAAACGCAGCCGCCGCCATCTCCTTGCTCACGCATCCCCTTCCCATGCTGGCGATCACAGCTTCGAACACCCACCCGAAGCTCTGGCCTTCCCCCTCCTCCTCGACAACCACCACAACACCCTTGCGGCCTCCTCCTCCATCGCCCACGCAAGAAACAGCCGGCTGTCCCCACCATTGCTCCGGCCCTCTCCCCTACAAAAGTGCCAACAACCCCACCCAAAACTCCGGCCACCCTTGCAACCGCCGGCACCCAGTTGATCCGGACATCTTCCTCATAGCTCTGGCCATCATCCCCTTTATTGCTGCCGGCCTCCTCTACCACCTGCCGCACAGCAGCAGATTCGAGCCCACCTGTCGACGATCCACTTCTCCAGCCAAGGTAGGTCGCCGGCCCCCTAAACCGTAGGCAGTCCAGCCCTAGGCCGACCCCCTGCCTCCTTCTCCCATCCTCGCAGTCCATGTAACCCCAGCAAGCTACGGCAGCCCCCTCTCCTCTCAAGCTGCCATTTTTCCCTTTGTTCTGGCCATCACCCCCACGGCAGACCTAGCCGCCGGTCATCGCTCCATCGGGCTGCAACCTGCCCCTTGCTGTCCACCCATGGCCCACGTCAGCCCCCTTGTGTCCCTAGGAACCCACGCATGACTCCCGCAGATCTTGCAGCCTCCCGACGTCCCGATGCTGTTACCGTTACCGCGCCGTCTTGTTGCGCTACTCGCAACCGAGGCGATCCCATCGCTGCAGCTACTGTTGCTGCTTCGTTGCGCTACTCGCAACTGAGGTGAACCCGACGCCGTTCCAGTTACCGTGTCGTTTTGCTGCACTACCTACAGCCGAGACGATCCCGAGACGATCCTTACTACGCTACCCGTAGTCAAGTACACCGAGCACCGCCACCGTTTTAGATCCGACGTCGACACGTGCGCGTTCGTCGTACTAGGTTGGTCCTCTGACTCGTAGCAACCCAAACTTTAAGTCATCAAACCATAAGTAAAAATCGTCAACTAACTCACTAAATTTACTTTTACGCACCATTAAACCGTTGTAACATCTAGAATCGACGATCAGACTATATTGACTGTGCACATAGGATAGAATCGTCGTAAAGAACCGTAGAACAGATTTGATCACATGAACTAGTGTTTTGGAACCAATAGGATAGCCCAGATCAACTTAGAAACGACCTAATAGGATTGCTAAACCGGTCCTGACACCTGCCGTTGACTTGTGACAGCGGACCCTGACCGACGGACGTTCTTCTTGCCACCGCAGGCAAGTGCCCCCGTTTGTGTAGTTATGGCCAAGTCTAGGCCACTTCTTTCTTAAAACTGTAAATTGTTGAACAAGAGAACCGAACGTGAAATGATATTGTCCAGGACCCCCCTCACGATAGCCTAGACTTGACAACGAAGTCTAGGTATAAACTGCAAACATGTTCGGGACTATCTATGTGTGTGTGCGTGTGAACACCCTAGAACAACTATACCCATGTCATGCTATGTAACATCATTCACGACTTGTCTTGCACAGCATGCGGGCAATAAGGACACTCTCTGAGATAGAGAGAGTGATCCTTGGTACAGATTCACCTACTGAAAGCCCGTCACTCACCAGGACATAGTGAGTGGCCCTGCAGATCGTGGTGATAGAAGCACTCACCGAGCTAGAGTGAGTGGTCCTATACAGTGGTACAGATTCACCTACGGGAAGCCCGTCACTCACCAGGACAGAGTGAGTGGCTCTGCATACCGTGGTGATAGAGGCACTCATCGAGCTAGAGTGAGTGGTCCTATACAGTGGTACAGATTCACCTACGGGAAGCCCGTCACTCACCAGGACAGAGTGAGTGGCCCTGCAGACCGTGGGGCTAGAGGCACTCACCGAGCTAGAGTGAGTGGTCCTATACAGTCTTGTCCAGTCTTGTCTTGGGGTAGGGTAGGGTTGAGCAGCCACCAGGTTCAAGAGTTTGGCCACTTTCTAAGCTGAAGGCGTGAACCCTCTTGGTGTCGAGTCGCTTGGTGTCGAGTTGCTTGGTGTCACACAGTCTTGTCCAGTCTTGTCAAGTCTTGTCTTGGTAGCTTACACTACGACTTTGCCTACCACGTTTACTTTCTGCACCGTCTTTAATTTTCATCACTTAAACATGTCATGTTGTTTCATGTTAAATCAACATTAAAATGTCGTCTTTAAATTCCTTTACACTTGCAGTAGAGTCTTTCTCACCTTTCCTTGTAGACTTTACCTGACGTACAGCCCATTTCTCTTGGGTGTTGTATGTTAGGTACCGAGACAGAGTACACAGACGAGCCAGCCTTACTTGAGGACTTGGAGCCAGAAGACGTTGATCCAGAGTACGTGCCAGACGAGGACCAGACTTAGAGGTTCCATACCATTATTGTCTTACAGAGGTAACTACTTTCTAGTTTGGGTGCATATCACCACTTTACTTTCTGTCTAGGTTGGGTGTTTCATACCATTAGTTTCCCTTTCTGCAGTTGTAGCCATGCTTAGGCTTCTTTTATTAGACTTGTCATATGCTGGATATTATCTCCTTTATAAATGAATGTAGTTTCCTTTCGAGTACTCCTTCTTATTGTTATGAACCTTTAAATGCAAGAACATGTAAATTAAATGGTATCTCTACAGACGCTTATTGGGCCCGATCTTCACAGCTCTGGGCCATGCGGACCTTCGTCTCATCCTCCTACCCGTTTTGGGAAGCAGGGCGTGACAGGTTTTAGTGGTGGCCCATGCAGGTCGTGCGAAAAGTTCAGAACAATAAAAGTAATTGCATTCATTTAAATGTCCAGCTTAGCATGTACAAGTCTAATAATCCCTAGTTAGATTAGTGACCCTAGTGTGACTTTAGCTTTATCTTTTGTATCTTAGGCACCGTCTTAGTGTCGTCTCGACTGGCATTAACCCGGTTCGACTCCGGTGCACCTATGTGCATCATAACCCGGAGATTCATAACAGAACACTCCATTCCCACCCATACACTTCCTAGGTGTTGGTGTTGGAACCATGTGGTAGCTACTGCACACGTACTAGAGGGGGGGTGAATAGTACTTAAAATAATTAAGAGAGTTATTCCTAACTATTGTGCAATGAACAAACGACAATGCGGAATAAACAACAATCAATAAGAAATAAACAATTGCAAACAATGCATGTAACGGGTTCGGATCCACCCAAGTCTCCCCGACTTGTTCCCGGTGATCCTACGTCCCAACCACCCGGATCCCCTCCGGATACTTGAGTTAGAAACCCTAACTCAAGATTCAGCACTATGAAATTCTTGTGAAAAACCTTCACAAGACCAAATCATACACAATGAACATGTGACTCCCACAACCCGGGATCACACACTCTCTCACAACCGAGAGACACAATTCAAATAACGAAGTAATTGAAATAAAGAAACACTTACCACAAAATCCTATGCCTTGAGTAAATCTTACCAAATTAGGGCAAAGATGGATTTGAGGAGAGAATGTCACCAAACCATATCTCCACCAATAAGATCAGCGATCGAAGGCTAGGATGGAGGATGGTGACTTTGGATCAAGCTCTTGGCTTGGAAGGCTCACAATGGAGAGAATCTCTCTTGAGGAATATGGCTCAAAGAGTTGAGGGAGAGATTCTTGTGAGGAAGAGAAAGCTTTAGAATGGAGTTGAATAGCTTCTCTTTGATATCTCTAAACCTCTAAAATGGCAGCCTTGAATATCCTTGAAGAACCCCTCCAAGTATATATAGGATAGAGGAAAGAGAGAGAGAAAAACGTTTCAATCAAAGCTCCAACGGCTCTATTCTCAAGCAGACTAGTCGGTCAAAGAAGGATCACTGACCGACTAGTTCATCAACTAGTCGGTCGGTAATTCAACATGAACCGACTAACTGGCTCACAGCCAAACGAGAAAGTTCCAGGCAATATGAAATAGTCGGTCTAAGAAGACATGTCAACCGATTAGTTTCACAACTAGTCGGTCGGTGAGTGTTCTTTGACCGACTAAGATAGAAATCGAATAGGCTGGAAACAAGTTGAACTAGTCGGTTAAAGAACAAATGCTGACCGACTAGTTTATCAACTAGTTGGTCGACAAACGTTCTTTGACCGACTAACAATAAACAGTAGCTCAGGCTGTTCAGATGCAAGCTCAACTAGTCGGTCTAAGAAGGATTCCTAACCGACTAGATTGTCATCTAGTCGGTCGGTGACTCTTCTTTGACCGACTAATTAATCAACAAGGAATGAGCTGAAATGAGCAAGGACATCTAGTCGGTTCATGAAGAGTTGCCGACTGACTAGATCGTCATCTAGTCGGTTGGTTCTTCTTCTTGAACCAACTAAGATGCACTAGAAGCCGAGGGGTGAAGCGATAGGCTTCGGGAAAGTTTCTAATGGCTTCTATGATAATCCTAGCTCTAAGATATGAGCAAAATGAAGATTATAAATTAAGTCCTACTCAAGGCTTAACATTCTAATCTATGAAGCTAGAAGACAATAAATAAAGCTTGACGAACCGTCTTCAAAGCTTCAATCTTCACTCTTGACTTCTCACTCTTGACTTCCAATAAAGATCCTTGAGCTTCAACGAAGCTTCAGGCACACGATCATGCGTATTGAGAGGTCTTGAGACGTCGCTTTTGATGTACGTGTTCTTTTGGCGACGATCTCCATAACTATGCTCACAAACAGTTAGTACACGATATTTATGTTTGCTCATCATCCAAAACCAAATCCGGGGAATCAATACTCAACAGTTGGGACATCACCACAGGGAACAGAGTGGTGACGGTTAATTTGGGATGCCGCTCAATTCCGTTGGTGATCAGTGGACATGAGCTTTATGCCTACTTCATTGTCCATGATCTGCCACATTTCGATGTTGTTCTTGGCATCGATTGGTTGGGAGATTTCCATGTTTCGATCGATTGCCACAGCAAGAAAGTGGTGTTCAGGATTCCAGGCCACCCAGAGTTTGAGTTTCATAGCAGAGAGCGATCGCTTGGGCCCAATAGATTCCGGGCCAAACCGGAGGAGTCAATCGTTGTCGCCATACAGATGGAGATCAGTAAACCAGCAGTCGTTAGACACTTCGACGACATCTTTTCGAATGATATTTCAGGTTTGCTACCCTACAGAGCTTTGGAGTTCAGTATAGACTTGATGCCGGGAGCGCAACTTATTTTGAAGGCACCGTATCAGATGGCTCCTGCAAAGCTTGAGGAGTTGCGAAAGCAGTTGGACGAACTATTGCAGAAGGGATTCATACATCCTAGTGTGTCACCTTGGGGTGCACCAGTTCTGTTGGTGAAGAAGAAGGACGGATCCCGTAGGTTGTGTGTGGACTACAGAGGGCTGAATGCAGTGACTGGAAAGAACAAGTATCCACTGCCTCGGATTGATGATATTTTCGACCAGCTTGGAGGTTCGAGGGTTTTCTCGAAACTGGATTTGAGGAGCGGGTACCATCAGTTGAAGCTGAAGAAGGACAATATTCCGAAGACGGCCTTCAGGACAAAGTACGGACACTATGAGTTCATAGTCATGCCGTTTAGTGTGACCAATGCTCCGGCAGTGTTTATGAACCTGATGAATTTGATTTTCTATGACTTCTTGGATAAGTTCTTCGTCATCTTCATCGATGACATTCTTATTTACTCGAAGTCTGAAGCGGAGTACAGCCGTCATCTGAGGACAGTGTTGGAGACACTGAGACGTCATAAGTTGTATGCCAAGTTTAGTAAGTGCGAGTTCTGGTTGGACAGAGTCACATTCTTGGGACATGTGGTGTCTGGAGATGCCATATCTGTGGATCCGGAGAAAGTCAGAGCAGTCAGCGAGTGGCCAACCCAGCAGTCAGAATCAGATATCAGGAGCTTCTTGGTTTAGCTGGTTACTACCATCGGTTCATTAAGGATTTTTCGAGGATTGTAGGGCCGATGATGAAGCGGACGAGAAAGGATATTGAGTTCGTCTGGTCAGAGGATTATGAGAAGACCTTCAGTATTTGGAAGGAGAGATTGACCACAGTACCGGTATTGGCTATACCGGATCGGAGCAGAGGTTTTGAGATTTATTGTGATGCATCGGGCAAGGGACTCGGATGCGTCCTGCATCAGCATAGTCATGTGGTCACGTACGCTTCTCGACAGTTGAGGAATTAGGAGAAGAACTACCCGACGCATGATCTGGAGTGATGATGCAGACTGCAGACTGAAGAGTACAGTATGAGCAAAGAGGGATGGGCATTGAGGTTGTCCTACCAGGAGTGATCGTTTCGTTGATGAATTTACAGATTCAGTTTACGATCGTGGATCGTATCAAAGCAGCCCAGGCAGGAGACCCGAAGCTGCAGAGGATCAGAAGACAGGTCGAAGCTGGACTTCGGACGGAGTTTATTATTCATGAGGATGGTTCGCTGAGGCACGGCGGTAAACTCTGCGTACCTGCAGGTGACATTAGAGATGAGCTGCTGAGGGAGGCTCATAGCTCTTATACAACAACAGCTACCAGGCGAGCATTGGCATGGCGCCGTTTGCTGCCCTATATGGAAGAAAATTTTGATCGCCACTGAGCTGGGATGGCATCAGAGATCGAGAGCTGTTGGGTCCAGAGATGATTATTGAAGCTGTGGATGTCGTAGGAGACATCGGGGATAAGCTCTGGATAGCACAAGATCGTTACAAGCATTGGGCAGACACCAAGAGACAACATTTGGAGTTTCAACCTGGAGGTCATGTCTTCCTGAAGAATTCTCCAAACCGCAGAGTCTTTCGTTTCGGGAAGAAGGGAAAGCTGAGTCTGAGAGGTATATTGGACCGTTTGACATGTTAGAGCGTGTGGAAGCAGTGGCATATTATCTTGCTTTACCGCTATCTTTGGAGGGAGTTTACGACGTTTTTCACATATATCCGCTACGTCGATACGTCAGTGATCCATCGTATGCTGTGGATTTTTCAGAGATCACGGTTCGACCGGACCTAACTTATGATCAGCAGCCAGTGCAGAGTTTGGACCATCGACAAAAGCAGTTGAGGATCAAGGTAGTCGACCTGGTGAGAGTGATGTGGCGTCACGGATCACCTGGAGAGTCCACTTGGGAGCGCGGAGATGGGATGAGAGAGCGCTGCCCGTATCTTTTTCCTGAGCAGTAGTGGATGTAGATTCCGAGGACGGAAACTTTTCTTAAGGTGGGTAGGATGTAATGGTTGCTTTTCGATCGTGTGTATTTTTTAGCGTGTACGTTCTTTTTCGTATGCGTATTTATTTTGACCTCCTCTTGTATCCAAAACATGCGAAGTTATATGTCATTATGACCCCTCAGTGAGAGTAGTTATTTGTGGGAATTTTTGTGAACGTCATTTCACGGGTCGTTCTCCCACAAATCAGCTTTGATTGAAGGGGTGTCGTAACTTTAGACTTCGACGTTTGACCCTTTTATTTTTAGTTTCGCTTTTCGTGAACCTAGCGCATGACCGATCACCGTACCCTCGAGCCTCTTGTCATCACGGTCGTCCCGATATTTTTCTCGTAATTTTCGGACACTGTTAGCCCGACCTTCCACCCTAATTAATTTTAAATCCTCCATTAGCCCTAATCTAATTCAATTTCAAACCCATTTGGAATTCTCACGTGTCATGCAACTTTTCCCCTAGTTTATTCACCACACTAATCCTACTCTCTCCCCCTCTCACACTCTCTCTCCAATCAACCTAGAATCTACCATTTTCCTTCCCTATTTAGCAAGAATATCATGTTAAATCATCTCCACGTGAGCCTTAGGGGTTCTCCATGCAAACACAGTCGCTGCCATCTCCTTGCTCACGCATCCCCTCCCCCTACCGGTGATCACAGCTCCGACCACCCACCTGAAGCTCCGGCCTTCCCCCATCCTCCTTGACAACCACCAAAACACCCTTGCAACCTCCTCCTCCATTACCCATGCAAGAAACAGCCGGCTGTCCCCACCATTGCTCCAGCCCTCTCCCCTACAAAACTGCCAACAACCCAACCCAAAACTCAGGCCACCCTTGCAACCGCAGGTGCCCAGTTGATCCAGCCATCTTCCTCATAGCTCCGGCCATCTTCCCCTTCATTGATACCGGCCTCCTCTACCACCTGCCGCACAACAGCAGATCCGAGCCCACCTGCTGGCGATCCACTTCTCCGGCCAAGGCAGGTCGCCGGCCCCCTAAACCGTCGGCAGTCCAACCCTGGGCCGACCCCCCTGCCTCCTTCTCCCCTCTCGTAGTCCACGCAACCCCAGCAAGCCACGGCAGCCCCCTCTCCTCTCAAGCTTCCGTTTTTCCCTTTGTTCAGGCCATCACCCCCACGGCAGACCTTGCCGTCGGCCATCGCTCCATCAGGCAGCAACCTGCCCCTTGCTGTCCACCCACGGCCCATGTCAGCCCCTTGCGTCCCTAGGAGCCCATGCACAACTCCTTCAGATCTTGCGGCCTCCCGACGTCCCGATGATGTTACCGTTACCGTGTCGTCTCGTTGTGCTACTCGCAATCGAGGCGATCCCGTCGCTGCCGCTACCATTGCCGCTTCGTTGCACTACTCACAACCGAGGCGATCCCGACGTCGTTTTCATTGCCGTGCCATTTTGCTGCGCTACCTACAGCCGAGATGATCCCGAGACGGTCCCGAGACGGTCCCGAGATGATCCTTACTGCGCTACCCGCAGTCAAGGACACCGAGCACTGCCACCGTTTCAGATCCGACACCGACACGTGCACGTTCTTCACACTAGGTTGGTCCTCTCACTCGTAGCAACCCAAACTTTAAGTCATGAAACCATAAGTAAAAATCGTCAACTAACTCACTAAATTTACTTTTACGCACCATTAAACCGTTGTAACATCTAGAATTGACGATCGGACTATATTGACTATGCATATATGATAGAATCGTCGTAGAGAACCGTAGAACAGATTTGATCACATGAACTAGCGTTTTGGAACCGATAGGATAGCCCCGATCAACTTAGAAATGACCTAATAGGATTGCTAAACCGGTCCTAACACCTGCTGTTGACTTGTGACATCGGACCCTGACCGACGCGCTGCCAGAGACGAGACGCTTCCGACGGACGTTATTCTTTCCACCGCAGGCAAGTGCCCCCATTTGCGTAGTTATGGCCAAGTCTAGGCCACTTCTTTCTTAGAGCTGTAAATTGTTGAACAAGAGAACCGGACGTGAAATGATAGCGTCCGGGACCCCCTCACGATAGCCTAGACTTGACAACGAAGTCTATGTATAAACTACAAACACATTAGGGACTATCTGTGTGTGTGTGTGTGTGGACACCCTAGAACAACTATACACATGTCATGCCATGTAACAGCATTCACAACTTGTTTTGCACAGCCTGCAGGCAATAAGGACACTCTCCGAGACAGAGAGAGTGATCCTTGGTACAGATTCACCTATGGGAAGCCCGTCACTCACCAGGTCAGAGTGAGTGGCCCCGTAGACTGTGGGGATAAAGGCACTCACCAAGCTAGAGTGATTGGTCCTATACAGTGGTACAGATTCACCTACGGGAAGCCCGTCACTCACCAGGACAGAGTGAGTGGCCCTGCAGACCGTGGGGATAGAGGCACTCACCAAGCTAGAGTGAGTGGTCCTATACAATGGTACAGATTCACCTACGGGAAGCCTGTCACTCACCAGGACAGTGTAAGTGGCCCTGCAGACCGTGTGGATAGAGGCACTTACCAAGCTAGAGTGAGTGGTCCTATACAGTCTTGTCCAGTCTTGTCTTGGGGTGGGGTAGGGTTGACGGCCACTAGGTTAGAGAGTTTGGCCACTTTCTAAGCTGAAGGCGTGAACCCTCTTGGTGTCGAGTCGCTTGGTGTTACACAGTCTTGTCCAGTCTTGTCTTGGTAGCTTACGCTACGACTTTGCCTGCCACGTTTACTTTCTGCACCGTCTTTACTTTTCCTTACTTATACATGTCATGTTGTTGCATCATCTCATGTTAAATCAACATTAAAATGTTGCCTTTAAATTATTTTACACTTGCAGTAGAGTCTTTCTCGCCTTTCCTTGTAGACTTTACCTGACGTACATCTCCTTTCTCTTGGGTGTTGTACGTCAGGTACCGAGACAGATTACACAGACGAGCCAGCCTTACTTGAGGACTTGGAGCTGGAGAACGTTGATCCGGAGTACGTTCCATACGAGGAACAGACTTAGAGGTCCCACACCGTTGTTGTCTTATAGAGGTTACTACTTTCTAGTTTGGGTGCGTAGCACCACTTTACTTGCTGTCTAGGTTGGGTGTTTCGCACCATTAGTTTCCCTTTCTGCAGTTGTAGCCATGCTTAGGCTTCTTTTATTAGACTTGTCATATGCTGGATATTATCTCCTTTATAAATGAATGTAGATTCCTTTCGAGTACTCCTTCTTATTGTTATGAACTTTTAAATGCAAGAACCTGAAAATTAAATGGTATCTCTACAGACGCTTATTGGGCCCGAGCTTCACAGGTCCGGCCCATGCGGACCTTCATCTCGTCCTCGTACCCGTTTTGGGAAGCAGGTCATGACACTTCTAGGCCAAAGGAAGGAGGGAAAGCTTCATGCAATATACTATGCTAGTAAGACCTTGGATGATGCTCAAAAGAACTACGCCACTACATAGAAGGAATTACTAGCCGTGGTGTACTCCATTGAAAAGTTCAGGTCTTACCTTCTGGGATCTAAGGTGATAATCCAAACGGATCATGCAGCGTTAAAATACTTGTTGAGCAAGAAGGATGCAAAGCCGCACTTAATACGATGGATTCTCCTCCTCCAAGAGTTTGACATAAAGATCAAGGACAAGAAGGGGGCCGAAAATGTAGTGGCAGATCATCTATCATGGCTGATTCATAGGCATGGAGACGACAGCATGCCGATTGATGATTCTTTCACCGGAGAGCAATTATTCATGGCATCCTCCTCTGAAGCACCTTGGTACGCCGACATAGTCAACTATTTGGTGAGCGGCATAATCCCGCATGGGATGACAAACTATCAGAGAAGGAAGTTCTTACAAGATGCCAAAAACTACCTTTTGGATGACCCGTACCTATTCAAAACATGCGCAGATGGGATCATCGGACGATGCATTTCGAAAGAGGAGGCCACTTCCATTATGTCACATTGCCATGACCAACCTTGCGGGGGACATGCAGCAGTCACTAAAACCACTGCGAAAATTCTTCAAAGTGGCTTCTATTGGCCCACCATCTTCAGAGATGCAAACGAATACATCAGAGCATGCGACAGGTGCCAAAGAACGGGAAATATCACGAAGAAAAATGAAATGCCCCTACAAGGCATCTTGGAGATAAAATTGTTAGACTGTTGGGGTGTTGATTTCATGGGACCATTTTCAACATGTAATGACAACAAGTACATCCTAGTTGCAGTTGATTACGTCTCGGAGTGGGTGGAAGCCATAGCTACCCCCAACAAATGACGTGAGGGTAGTGGCTAAGTTCTTCAAGCATATGATTTTTCCCAGCTTTGGAGACCCGAGAACGGTTATAAGTGACGGGGGAGTCACTTCATCGAAAAGAAGTTTGAAACAATGCTTCAGAAATACGGAGTGCACCACAAGGTCGGTCTTGCATATCATCCACAAATGAGTGGCCATGAAATTTCAAATAGAGAGATCCAGAACATCCTAGAGAAGATGGTAAGCGCATCGAAGAAGGATTCGTCCCAAAAGTTGGATGACGCTCTTTGGGCGTACCGCACCGCTTTCAAGACCCCTATCGGAACAACCCCTTACAAGTTAGTATACGGGAAACTACCGGTGGAAGTGGAACATAGAGCATATTGGGCGATAAAGAAGTTGAACGTTGATTACAAGAGCGTCGCCACGCGACGATTCTTGAGTGTCAACGAGCTCGATGAAATCCGGCGACACGATAATGAGATCGTAAGGATGTACAAGGAAAAGATTAAGGTCTATCATGACAAGAATATCACGGTAAGGCGCTAGAAAGTAGGTGACCAACTACTCCTCTTCAACTCAAGGCTACGACTCTTTCCCGGGAAGCTAAAATCAATGTGGTCTGGCCCCTACAAGATAATAAGTATGTCACAGGGTAGTGCCATAGAACTCGAGGGGATGAACAACAAATTCAAGGTGAATGGCCAAAGAATAAAGCCATACATAGCGAGAGAACCGATTGGACAAGAGGAAACCTACTTCCTCGAGGAATGCTGTCACGCCCTGCATCCCAAAATGGACGGAGGCGAAGCGTGACTAAGGCCCGCTTAGGCCGGAGCTGTGAAGCTCGGACCCAATAAGCGTCTGTAGGGGTACCATTTTAAAATTTTTCAGGTTCTTGCATTAATAAAGTTCGAAACAACAAAAGTACAGAAAGGAAGTTGCATTCATTAAATTAGAGATATAATATCCAACGAGCACAAAGTCTAAAAAGGTAGCCTAAGCGTGGCAACAAACTATCTAAAAGCAAACTGAAAGTAGTAACCTCTGAAAGTGACGACTAAAAGACCTCAAGGTCTGGTCCTTGTCAAGCTCGTACTCTGGGTCGACGTCCTCGGCTCCTCGTACTCTAGTGAGTCTGCCTCGTCCACGAACTCTGGCTGAGCACCTGACGTACAACACCCAAGAGAAAGGAACTGTACGTCAGGTAAAGTCTACAAGAAGGGTTAGAATTTACTGCAAGTGCACCGAACTTTAAACAACGATTTACTGGTTGATTAGCATGTTGTGGTTATAACAGAGTAACACAACAGGAAGTAACGCATCAGGAAAGTAAAACGGGATAAGTAGTAGTCGTAGCGTGTGCTACCAACTACGGGACTAACATACAGGTGTCATGACAAGTCGGGACGTGATGGGACAAGACAGACAAGACAAGTGAGACACGAAAGGGTTCACGCCTTACGATTCGAGGGGGATCAGACCCTCTTACCGTGCGCATGCTCAACCCAACCCCAAACCCCAAGGAAGACAAGACAAGACAAGACAACAGTACAAGGGATCACTCGCTCTAGCTTGGCGAGTGCCCTATTACCCGTAGGCTGTGTATCCGTACAAGGGATCACTCTCTCTAGCTTGGAGAGTGCCCTATTGCCCGCAGGCTGTGTATCACGGGGATCACTCTCGCATGGAGAGCATCCGAAACGCCCGCAGGCTTTTTGTATCACGGGTATCACTTCCGCTAGGGAAAGCATCCGAAACGCCCGCAGGCTTTTTGTATAACAGTCACGGGGATCACTCTCGCATGGAGAGCAACCGAAATGCCCGCAGGCTTTTTTGTGTAACAGGGACATGACATGAAAAGTGTAAGGAATTGTTATTCTAGGGTGTCCACACGCACGCACACACAAGATAGCCCTACGGTGTCAAAAGTTGTTGTTTGTCGAGCTTAGACTTCGTCGTCAAGTCTAAGTCGTTAGGGGCGTCCCGGACGCTATCATTTCACGTCCGGTTCTATACATTCACAGTCTAACAGTTCTAGCAATCCAAGACCAAAGTACGGTCAAAAACGCAAGTGGGTACACTTGCCTGCGATGGCGAGTGTGTCGTCCTCTCGAAGCGTCTTGTCCAAGCGTCTCGTCCGCGGAAGTCCGTCTGAAATATCGCCACGGCGACGGTGTCAGGTCTCAATTTCATCAAAATCCTATTAGGTTTCGTTTCTAGGTTTTTGGGACTATCCTATTCGTCAAAAGTCATTTTTTGATGTTTCAGCCTAATCGACGATCTATCCTATGTGCACAGTCATCAAAGTCCGTTCGTCGATTTTCTACGTTCGTACAACGTTTTACTGATGCTGGAAAGTAAATTTTAGTTCAAGTTGACGATTTTTAGTTTAGGGTTCAGTCAGCTATTGTGGGGGTTTCTACGAGTTTCGGGGAACCAACCTGAACCGGTGTTTGTCGTAGATAGGAAGTCGTGTCTGATCGGAGAACTCTTCAGCTTCAGATTTGGTCCTTGCACGATTCTCCAAAAGTTGAAACTTGCGACGAAAGCCTACAACGTGTCGCAACGTCGTAGACGGCAAATCCGCGAAGTAGCAAACCCAAGTGGGGCCCACAGCAGTGCTAGGGGTCAATGGGGGACCCAAAACACCTCTGGAGAACTTGGGGGGCCCACCACAGGAGTTGGTGTGGAAGAAACCAAGTTGCGACGAACGGCCGTCGGTCGTGCACTGCCGGTGTGGGGGTTCCTCTCGATCAGACCGAGAGGGGCTCTCGGTCGTGCGTGGTGCAGCGCAGCGGAGGCGGGGGCTCGTGCGGTGCGAGGGATTCCCTCGGTCAGACCGAGCGGATCTCTCGGTCAGACGCTGTGGGGTGCGGGCGTGCAGCGCTTGGGGCGATGCGGAGCGGCCTCTCGGTCAGTGCGGGGAGCGGCTTCGGTCGGGCGATTGGCGATGCGGTCGACGTGTAGCGGTGCGGGCGAAGCGGCTGTGCGGGCTGTTCTCTCGGTCGGAGCGGGCGATCTCCTCGGTCGGAGCGGGCGATGCGGGTTGCAACGTTGCAACGGAGCGCTGCAAGTGGCGATGCGGGAGCGGGCTCCGGTCATGCACTGGAAAGTGCGGGGGCGGCCGTCGGTCGTGCACTGGGGCGTTCGTCGCAACGTTGCGACGAAGCTTTGGGAGAGGAAACGGCGGCTAGGGTTTTGTGTGATGCTGAAATTAGCTAGCCTAGGGCTAATATAAATAGGAAAGAGGGTTAGGGCTAGGTCTAGGGTTTAAGAAAACGTAATTAAATAATTAAAATAATTAATTTAAAATAAATTTACTCTCCTCTCCCTCACGCAAGATGGGTGGGGCCAAAAATTCTGAAATTTGGTCTAAAAATTTTTTAATACGTTATTATAATATAGGAATTTTATCATAATTAAAACACTTATAAAAATAGGTTTTAAAATTATTTAAAACTTTCAAAAAAATGGAAAATATGTCAAATTAAGTCCAAAAATTGTAAAATAAATATTGGGGTGTTTGTGGCGACGAAAGAAAGAGATTGGAGAAGACGGTTCTAAATTTCGACGTCGAGAGACGAAACTAAAAATAGAAACGTCTCGCGTCAAAACCGAAAGTCGCGACGTCACGTCAAATAAGATAGTATCGCTGAAGAACGACTCGAGATATGTCGTTCCAAAGTTGTTCCATAATCTAATACTTTCAGAGACGATCACGTCAACATATCACACAAAAACGTTCAAAAACAAATAAAGTCTAAAATAATTACGTGCACGGTCAAAAGCACGTGCACGAAGAAGGTACGATAGAAACAGGTCGTTACATTCTACCCACCTTAGAAATGATTCCGCCCTCGGAATCACTCACACTAATAATAGTATTACCCATATAACCTTATACTCGCAACTATCATATCTACTCATAAAGATTTCTAATCTTGTAACTTCGAACAACGTTCCTCAATAATCCATCAT
The DNA here is from genome assembly GCA_030789695.1 of Scilla litardierei. Taxonomy (NCBI): domain Eukaryota; kingdom Viridiplantae; phylum Streptophyta; class Magnoliopsida; order Asparagales; family Asparagaceae; genus Scilla; species Scilla litardierei. The sequence goes on from JAULAV010007909.1 coordinate 79,347, forward strand.
AATCTATCTTTTCACTGGAGAATGGCCACGACTAAACTCTCATCCTAACACTTTACTATAGACCCATCACTACTGTTCAAATTTCCAACTCCAAGTTCTCCTAAAAGGATAAAAATCATCATCTCATACCATACTACTCCACTAAATATCATTGCTCAACAACAATCTTTTAAACTCTCGATCTCTTCTCAATATTAATCAATCGCAAAAATGATTTTCTAGTCAATCACCAATCCAAGACAAAAACTTTGTCAATCTTATAATACCTTCACAAATCAGCAATCGCTGTGTCTTCAATACATTCTTGTCATATCTTCCCATAAATTTTTCCACCAAATAATTTGATCTATCAGAATTACATCCCATCCTACTCACTATAACTAATCCCAACCAATATTAAGTCCGACTACCTAATCATCCATTTATCTCAACACGTCGTGTTATTCTCAAAGTCTTCTCACGTCAATTCATCAGTCAGTCTCGATGCTAATAAAAGCTCTACTCAATCTCATGATCACCCTAACTCATACTATTCACCGCATTTACTCCTATCTACCACCCGTCTAAGCCTCAAGTCTGATAAGTTATCATCTCCTCGCATATAATTTCATCCGACCAGAATTTCCCATTGAGTCCGCCACACTTCGGTTTTATAAATAAGTCTTTGGACAGTCCATTCTTTTCATCCAAAAGATATTCTAATCCATCATCCTTGTGTTCCCAAAATCAATTAATCGTTGCCATAATAAAACTCATCTCGCTCTAAGCCTACCTGCAAACAAAAATCCTATAACGATAATAGCTAGTCCCAATTAATATAACAACCATAAACACGAAAACTTTCTTTAAGGGAGAAAGAAGAGGAGGGAAAGAAAGACTTAAGGCCAAGGAAATATTTTAAAACATTTGGAAAAACGTGTGGTGTTGCGGTAATGGATGAGGGAGGATAAGTGATTTGTGATCTTGTGAGCTAGTTTCAAAACTTTAAAGATTTGGTTTAAAAGAAAAAAAAGTTATGATACAGTCACATACAGTCAAGATAAACCATTCATTAAAACTAAAACTAAGTCTAAGGAACTGCCTGCTATGACACCATTCATATAAGTATGAATACCGTCATTCAGACAACTTCCAGCATACCATGGTTAACACTGAGTACACATTCAAGACACAAAAAGGCAATCATCGGGATCCTAAAGAACACACATTCATACAGGTCTACGCACTCTACCTATACTCATGCACCACGACGATATCACCTACCAAAGGGCCTACTCCTAAACCGGAGACAACGTAGACAACTACATGGACTAATGTCTACACAACTTAAAGAAAACAGAAGCCATGAGTGTAACGAAATGAATCGGAAGGAACGAGTTCAAATAAGGCGAGATAAGGAGGTAGTTGGTTGGGTGTGACGAAAATATTTCTCAAAATAATTAGATAGATGGAAAGAGAATTATGTGTAAAATATGATATCATATACTTTTATAATTATAAAAATATGTAGGGAAAAGTGAGCAGATCATTATCATTTGAAAAAGAGTTAGATGAAGAAATAAAAGTAGGATGAGGTAGCGATTGTTTTGCAAATGAAAAACAAATAAATAAATAAATAAGTTATACAAAGATTTTATTTTTTTTCTTTTTTTTTTGAAATGTGATCACGATGAACATAGAATTGATATTTATAAAAATTTGAAGTCCCCTTTAGTTTAGGAAAATATTTTAAAAGTATGTAAGGTAAGTGGTTAGAAATAAATTTTGTAGTCTAGAAAAAAGAATAATATATATGTTGAATTATCAAAATGATAACAAGGTTTTAAAAACTAAAATACGGAAGATACCGGTTAGAAATAATTACTAGATAATAACTTGAAAATCTATAACTAAGGAAGTTTTATAATCCAAGGAGGAATTTTAATTTAACCGAAAAGCAAGAAATTTTAAATATATAAGAAAGAGTTTTCAAAGAAGTTAAACCAAGCGAAGAATTAAATAATGAATTTCGAAAACACTTTCAAAGAAAGGAGGATTCGCGATGGATGGATTTGAAGAATTATCGATAAGTGTCATGAAGCGATCACGTGAGTCGAGGGCAAGAATGTGATTGTAAGACGGTAATTAAAGATTTTTGATGAGAAATTTTGAAATTCAAAGAATGCATTCGAGTTAACCGAAAGGTAGGAAGTCTAAGTTCATGCTCCCCTTTTTTTTCAAGGAATTGAAACTGGGGAAGGAATTCGAAAAATATAATATTGAAAATTATTTAGAAGGATCGGGAGGCTGAATGAAAAAGTTTCAACGATTGGCGACTAAAGACGAACGGATCATGTGGTTCAAGGGTAAGGAAAAGAATCGAAAGATCCAAACGTAAATATGACTAGGTGATGAACCATGAAAAGCCACAGTGGAATCCTACGGTCAATGACACAGAAGGGTAATGATCTGAATGATGCTAGAAATCAGGGATTCTAATCATCGGGTCGTTCAAAGATCAGGATAACTTAGCTGTAAGGCTTCCTAATGGGCTAAACTAAAATCAAGATCTAAGGGGAAAAAGTTCCCTAAGAGAATCAAGGTTACGTTCTGCTGGGTCCGAGGTCGATGGACCCGAGTGGACTAAAAGAAGGGCTCTGGAAATTTAACACGGTCAGAGTCAAGTGGCTACTAAGGTATTCTAGGACGATGATGACTAATTCCTAACCAAGGCGTCAGACTATCAAATTGGGACGTCTACCCAAGTCTTCCTACTATCTAAGACTGGGAAACTAATTCAGACTTGTACGTGGATATTAAATGAATGCGGTACTTTTATTGTTCCGAACTTTTGCAAGACCTGCATGGGCCACCACTAAAACATGTCACGCCCCGCTTCCCAAAATGGACGGAGGTGAAGCGTGACTAAGGCCCGCTTAAGCCGGAGCTGTGAAGCTCGGACCCAATGAGCGTCTGTAGGGGTACCATTTTAAAAGATTTCAGGTTCTTGCATTAATAAAGTTCGAAACAACAGAAAGTACAGAAAGGAAGTTGCATTCATTAAATTAGAGATATAATATCCAACGAGCACAAAGTCTAAAAAGGTAGCCTAAGCGTGGCAACAAACTATCTAAAAGCAAACTGAAAGTAGTAACCTCTGAAAGTGACGACTAAAAGACCTCAAGGTCTGGTCCTTGTCAAGCTCGTACTCTGGGTCGACGTCCTCGGCTCCTCGTACTCCAGTGAGTCTGCCTCGTCTACGAACTCTGGATGAGCACCTGACGTACAACACCCAAGAGAAAGGAACTGTACGTCAGGTAAAGTCTACAAGAAGGGTTAGACTTCACTGCAAGTGCACCGAACTTTAAACAACGATTTACTGGTTGATTAGCATGTTGTGGTTATAACAGAGTAACACAACAGGAAGTAACGCATCAGGAAAGTAAAACGGGACAAGTAGTAGTCGTAGCGTGTGCTACCAACTACGGGACTAACATACAGGTGTCATGATAAGTCGGGACGTGACGGGACAAGACAAGACAAGACAAGTGAGACATGAAAGGGTTCACGCCTTACGGTTCGAGGGGGATCAGACCCTCTTGCCGTGCGCACGCTCAACCCAACCCCAAACCCCAAGGAAGACAAGACAAGACAAGACAACAATACAAGGGATCACTCGCTCTAGCTTGGCGAGTGCCCTATTGCCCGCAGGCTGTGTATCCGTACAAGGGATCACTCTCTCTAGCTTGGAGAGTGCCCTATTGCCCGCAGGCTGTGTATCACGGGGATCACTCTCGCATGGAGAGCATCCAAAACGCCCGCAGGCTTTTTGTATCACGGGGATCACTTCCGCTAGGGAAAGCATCCGAAACGCCCGCAGGCTTTTTGTATAACAGTCACGGGGATCACTCTCGCATGGAGAGCATCCGAAACGCCCGCATGCTTTTTGTGTAACAGGGACATGACATGACAAATGTAAGGAATTGTTATTCTAGGGTGTCCACACGCACGCACACACAAGATAGCCCTACGGTGTCAAAAGTTGTTGTTTGTCGAGCTTAGACTTCGTCGTCAAGTCTAAGTCGTCAGGGGCGTCCCGGACGCTATCATTTCACGTCCGGTTCTATACATTCACAGTCTAACAGTTCTAGCAATCCAAGACCAAAGCACGGTCAAAAACGCAAGTGGGTACACTTGCCTGCGATGGCGAGTGTGTCGTCCTCTCGAAGCGTCTCGTCCAAGCATCTCGTCCGCAGAAGTCCGTCTGAAATATCGCCACGGCGATGGTGTCAGGTCTCAATTTCATCAAAATCCTATTAGGTTTCGTTTCTAGGTTTTCGGGACTATCCTATTCGTCAAAAGTCACTTTTTGATGTTTCAGCCTAATCGACGATCTATCCTATGTGCACAGTCATCAAAGTCCGTTCGTCGATTTTCTACGTTCGTGTAACGTTTTACTGATGCTGGAAAGTAAATTTTAGTTCAAGTTGACGATTTTTAGTTTAGGGTTCAGTCAGCTATTGTGGGGGTTTCTACGAGTTTCGGGGAACCAACCTGAACCGGTGTTTGTCGTAGATAGGAAGTCGTGTCTGATTGGAGAACTCCTCAGCTTCAGATTTGGTCCTCGCACGATTCTCCAAAAGTTGAAACTTGCGACGAAAGCCTACAACGTGTCGCAACGTCGTAGACGGTAAATCCACGAAGTAGCACACCCAAGTGGGGCCCACAGCAGTGCTAGGGGTCAATGGGGGACCCATAACACCTCTGGAGAACTTGGGGGCCCACCACAGGAGTTGGTGTGGAAGAAACCAAGTTGCGACGAACGGCCGTCGGTCGTGCACTGCCGGTGCGGGGGTTCCTCTCGGTCAGACCGAGAGGGGCTCTCGGTCGTGCGTGGTGCAGCGCAGCGGAGGCGAGGGCTCGTGCGGTGCGAGGGATTCCCTCGGTCAGACCGAGCGGATCTCTCGGTCGGACGCTGTGGGGTGCGGGCGTGCAGCGCTTGGGGCAATGCGGAGCGGCCTCTCGGTCGGTGCGGGGAGCGGCTTCGGTCGGGCGCTTGGCGATGAGGGCGACGTGCAGCGGTGCGGGCGAAGCGGCTATGCGGGCTGTTCTCTCGGTCGGAGCGGGCGATCTCCTCGGTCGGAGCGGGCGATGCGGGATGCAACGTTGCAACGGAGCGCTGCAAGCGGTGATGCGGGAGCGGGCTCCGGTCGTGCACTGGGAAGTGCGGGGGCGGTCGTCGGTCGTGCACTGGGGCGTTCGTCGCAACGTTGCGACGAAGCTTTGGGAGAGGAAACGGCGGCTAGGGTTTTGTGTGATGTGGAAATTAGCTAGCCTAGGGCTAATATAAATAGGAAAGAAGGTTAGGGCTTGGTCTAGGGTTTAAGAAAACGTAATTAAATAATTAAAATAATTAATTTAAAATAAATTTACTCTCCTCTCCCTCACGCAAGATGGGTGCGGACAAAAATTCTGAAATTTGGTCTAAAAATTCTTTAATACGTTATTATAATATAGGAATTTTATCATAATTAAAACACTTATAAAAATAGGTTTTAAAATTATTTAAAACTTTCAAAAAAATGGAAAATAGGTCAAATTAAGTCCAAAAATTGTAAAATAAATATTGGGGTGTTCGGGGCGACGAAAGAAAGAGATTGGAGAAGACGGTTCTAAATTTCGACGTCGAGAGACGAAACTAAAAATAGAAACGTCTCGCGTCAAAACCGAAAGTCGCGACGTCACGTCAAATAAGATAGTATCGCTGAAGAACGACTCGAGATATGTCGTTCCAAAGTTGTTCCACAATCTAATACTTTCAGAGACGATCACGTCAACATATCACACAAAAACGTTCAAAAACAAATAAAGTCTAAAATAATTACGTGCACGGTCAAAAGCACGTGCACGAAGAAGGTATGATAGAAACAGGCCGTTACAAATGCACCACCATCGATTGAAAATCTTGAGGGAGTCGAGCTTACGACTTAAAACAAGCGCTTATCGGTAAGCAACCTGATTATCTTTCCCTTAGTTTTTGCTTCCTTTTTTTCTTTTCTTATTCAAAAACAAAATAAATACTCTTTTAATTCTAAGAAAATATAAAAACACAAAAAAAATTGATGAGTCCCCCCTTCTACAGGTTGAACAATGAGGAGAGCACACGTAATGATGAAAGGAAGGAGAAGGAACCAAGGGAAGAGCACATTAGAGAAATACAACTTGGGGGGAGAGTTACAGGTGACTCAGCCGAGTAGCTACCCTACTCGGTCGAGCTGGAGGAAATTGTAGAAAACGGGCAAAAACGGGCTCTGGAAGTTAATTGCGACTCGACCGAGTAGCCCCCTACTCGGTCGAGCTACAGTACGAGCTACAGAAAGCTGGAGAAGAAGGCAAAAGGTGGCTCTGGAAATTAATTGCAACTCGACCGAGTAGCCCCCTACTCAGTCGAGCTACAGACAGAGCCCAAAAAGGTCGAAAAAGAGCACTCTGTTTCTAATTCGACTTGACCGAGTAGCTACCCTACTTGGTTGATCTGCAAGGAGAGTCCCAAAAGTAATAAAAGGGCACTCTGGAAAGCTTAATGGACTCGACCGAGTAGCTACCCTACTCAGCCGAGCTGCAGAGAGAGCAAAAGAGAGTTGAAAATAACACTTTGTTTTAATGCAGCTCGATCGAGCTGAGTAAGCAGCCCGATCGAGCATTAAGGCACAATTTCTGAACTTATATCCCTATAATTTTTTTATCTTTTCTGCTCGACCGAGCTTCTATAGCTGCTCGGCCCGAGCAGTGACTTATTCAGCCGGGCCCCACATCTAATACAAACTCGACTCGGCCTATACTTATTCGAATTTGACTCAGGATATTACCCTATCCCTAATCGAACTTGGATGCCCCCCCTAATCCCAACCCTAGCCCCGACTCGACCACCACCACACCGCCGCCGCCGCCGCCGCTGCCACGCTTCGCCCAAGCGCCACCCATCACCGACGACTCAGTCCGACCACCTCTCTCTCTCTCTCTCTCTCTCTCTCTCTCTCTCTCTCTCTCTCTCTCTCTCTCTCTCTCTCTCTCTCTCTCTCTCTCTCTCTCTCTCTCTCTCTCTCTCTCGGCCCCAAATTCCTCCCACCGTTGCCCATGCTCCGGCGCTGCCCAGAGTCGATGGCACATTTCTCTAACCCCCCTCTCCCATTCCACCCCCTACTTATCTCCCCCTCGCTTTTCCCCAACCCCTCGCCCATTGCTCTGGCAACTCGCGGAGCTGAGCCGCTCCGGCAACTCGCCAGAGCTGTGCGCCTAAATCAGCCCGCCCGAGCACCCCTATGCTCGGGCCGAGCAGCCCCCAACCCCCCCCCCCCCCCCCTCTCTCTTCACTTACCCCTCTTCTTCCCTCTTCTCCCCCTATCTCCCCCGTATCCGAATCACACCCGCCCTAATTCTTCCAATTTTTGATCTTCAAACCAGATTATTTTCGCAAATGCCTAATCTTATTTTCATATCCTATTGCAGGTACACTTGGAGCTACTTCGTGGATCTGAGCAGCTTGGTTTGGATCGGCTTGGGGGATAGCTTGGATTTGAGGCGTCGCATGTGCGCACTACACTTCCACTTTTGCAGCTACGCTCGGATATCGGTATACTCCTTCCATTTTTATTTTATATAATATAGCTAGCTGTCTGC
>JAULAV010007910.1:0-50000 GCA_030789695.1 Scilla litardierei
ATATGGCATGTCCACATGCGCTTACCGGCAACTGGCATTGCATCAACAATGGTCGAGCGATCCATTGTAGTCTCTTTATAAGAGATTCGGCTAACCCGTTCTGGGTGTGAACATGAGCTACATGATGTTCAACTTCTATGCCTGTTGCTTGGCAGTAGTCTAGGAAGACTTGTGATGTGAATTCCCCAGCATTGTCCAGACGCAATTTCTTGATCTGGTTGTCTGGGAAATGTGCCCGCAACTTTATAATTTGTGCAAGTAGCTTTGCAAAGGATACGTTGCGGGTGGACAGGAGGCACACATACGACCATTTTGAAGATGCGTCGATCAGTACCATGTAGTACCGAAATGGTCCACTTGCGGGGTGAATAGGCCCGCAAATGTCTCCATGTATTCTCTCTAGGAAACTTGGAGACTCAGAGTCCACCTTCAGGGTGGATGGTCTCGTAATCAATTTCCCTTTGTAACAAGGAGGACAAGGATTTGCACCCTTCCGAAGTAGCGTCAGGATTTTCGGGTCAATTCCACGGGATTGGGATATGATGCGACGCATCATATTCCTCCCAGGGTGTCCTAGTCTATCGTGCCAGAGTTTGAATTCTGGTTGATTATGGCACTTCTGGTGCTCTAGTGTGTTTGTTTCCATTGCTCTGATCTTTGTGTGGTAGAGACCCGACGGGAGTCCCTCAAAAAGCTCGACGGTGTTTTTAGTACCGTTTTTATGAGACGTTACATCAAGGTATTCTCTGTTTTGTTTGCTCACCGTTTCAAGGTGGTATCCGTTTAAGCGGTTATCTTTAAAGCTTAACAGGTTTCTATGCGAGCTAGGGGAGAGAAGTGCATCTTTTATAAGTAGTTTTGTTTTGTTGGGGAGCATAAATTGTGCTTCCCCTGATCCTTCAATGATACCTGATGGACCGAAAATTGTATTTACGGTGCCATCGTATTTATTAATGCTTTGTAAAAAACAGATGTCTTGGAGGATCGTGTGCGTAGAGGCACTGTCCACTAGGCATTTAAAGTCCATCTCTAGATCCTACCCACCGGATCTAGCGACGTTCGGTGAAGGAAGCCCGTTCGCGTCGCGTTCGTCCGTCGGCAGTGGTTCGGCTCAGCTTCGAGCGTGCTGATAACGTGTTGTAAACGTGGTGGCTATGAAATCCATAGCCATGTATTTATAGTGGTAGTGTTACATAATGGGTGGATACCCACTAACGGGTAGGACCACCAAAAGCCCGTTTATAACACTTTTTATATTTTCTTTTCTTCTAATATATTTGAAAATTCTCTCCTTCAAACTTAGTTTACAAGAGTCTATTTCCAGCATATATGCATGATATCCAATTAAAAAATAAATTAAGAGCAGATACAAAAATAAACTTAAAGAAAGAAAGAGATAGACGCATGATATCCGAATAAAGGATGAATGCAATGTATGCAAAGCCACAAGTGAGGGCATTAGGTGAAGTTTCCCCATCAACATCTGCTTGAAAAATTGCCCACCGACAAATTCTATGCACTGGCTAGCTCTGTATTCATGTGAATCATGTCTCCTCTTTGTCTAGGACCCCCATGATCTTAAACCAAACCCCACTGCTTTCCTTTTGAGGCCCCAATGCAACATAAATTGATGTTAATTGAATTGTTCTCATTTCTTTTGAATTTGGATTAGGTTAACTTAACATCTATTGTCTATTGAGTAGGTTGCATGGAGACAAACTTTGAAGTGAATACTGTAACCAACCATAATCTATGGGGGGTTGCTTCGTGCACTGGCCGTTATACTCGTGCGCACAACCATTATTTACAAGTTTGTCGGTTACTCCCGCGCACATACCACTTATTTACAAGTTTGCCCCTCAAATTTACTCACCGTGCAGAACCATTCAAAAAAAAAATCCAAAAATGTCCCTTAGTGTGCACAGTGAGTAAAACCGCGGCGACGCCGCCCCCTTCCTCCGTCCTTGCCCCATCATCCAACCTCAACAGCCCCCTCCTCCAACCTCCCCAGCCCCTCTGCCGCCACCCATTCCATCATCTGACCTCCCTCCTCTGACCTCCCCAGCCCAGCCCCCTCCCCCTCTACCCACACCCCCTCTGCTGCTCCCTCCTTCGACCTCTCAGTCCCCTCCGTCCCCTTATACGCACTCTCCATCTTCCTCATTGTCCATTCCAAACCCTAAAAACCATGCGGCGGTGGGGCGGCGGCGGGGGATGGGGAGAGATGAGGGTAAAAGAGGGTAAATTTTGAATGGCAAACTTGTAAATAGTGATTGTTCGTGCGAGTAAAACGGCCGGCACGCGTAGCAATTCCCTAATCCATACATGTGAACCATGTACCAACTTTAGCCTCCCCACATGTGCGTGATTTCAATTAATACCATGAGATTACCACTACTTCGATTGGACCCCAACAAAAATTAATAAGAGGAAGACTATATACACCCCTAACATATGGGTGTATGTTATGATTCTTTGCTGATTAAGGGAATTATATCACAATCACTTGTTATTTCATAGCCTCCCTCTTTGTTTTTTATCTTTTTTTGGCCATTAATCATATCATACACCCCTACACATAGGGACATAGGGGTGTATATAGTCATAGCCATTAATAAACGGAAGCAGAGGGAATCAAAGTACAGCTGACATCAGAAAAGGACAGAGTGAGTCATTCTATGCTGCCAACAATGAATGGTCCCACACAGCAAGGATCCAACTGTAAAACATAAACATTTGGCAGATCATATCTTCAAGAGAAGTAGACAGCAAATGATCAAACAGCTTGCCCTTACAAATAGAATATGTAGTTTTTTTATTGAATAGATGAATGAGGAGATTTGTTCACAAAGTTTCAGCCAACAAAAACGATAAAATGAACACAAGATTACAACATATTACAGACAGTTTCTGTTCTCAAGATACAGACACCAGTATATTATTATTACAGAAACCCTGAGCCACCTGTGTTAAAAATAACAAAATCTGCTGTATGTGGATCTGGGTTTAGTTTTGTACAGTTGCAGTTCATTGCACCCTTTCTTTTTTGTTTCTGAATTCAGCACAAATGATGCATCACTACACAGTGGAAGCCAAGTCTGCCTCCTTTATTGTGAAGCAATGGGGATCAGCAAGACTGCACCAACACAAGAACAATGCCGAATTTTTAATCTCCTGTTCCCATCCAAACTAATAAAGAATCAAAGCCCAGCCTTCTGACCACCAATCCTTCCACCAACGAACTACACAATGTAGAGATCTTATCCTGGACTTTACCGACGAGCCATGAGCTTGACTAAACAATAAAGAACACGAGCAAGCATCACCCTCCTGTTATCTACACATTAGAATGAAGAATCATACGCAGTGTCAAAATTCCGATGATCAGTCCTGTGCTAGTTGCAGTCCAATCCACATTCCTCGAGCAGGGGTCCGTCCGACTTTGCCAAGAAGGGGTCGATGCGAACCCACAAGAGCGAGAAGATGGAAGCAAGAAGGATCGACCAGACAATGATGATCGTGGGTGTTCTGTTTTGCCGCCCGACCAGACCTTTCAGGAACGGATAGAGATGAACAATCACCCAGAATGCAAAGAAGAGCTTGCCAAACAAAGGCCCCCATGATTCATAACCGTTGTTAATTGCATTCGAAACTCCAGCAACCACACCGATTATGTTGACTATCAGAAGAGTCGTCGGGGGGATAAGCAGGGTTGTCCACTTGAAGGTATACAGCTCTGAAAACTCCTCATCATCAGTAGCTTTTGATGTCACCGTGAAATTGGTATCGACACCTGCAAGGACCTTCAAAAGACCTTGAAACAGTGCGAACAGATGAGCCGAAACGCCCCCAATCACCCAAAACTGCTCGTTCCTCCACCAATCATCAATACCAACGCCGCTCCATCTCATTTCAAGGATACCCGTTGCAAAGATACAAATGAAGAGCGATATAAACCACAAGCTGGCCACATTGCTAAGCTGCAAGGCACATAGAAAATGCGAGAATTAGCCAGTGGTTCAGAACAAGCCATTTCACTAAGAACGGGGTTTGCAAATTAGATACCTCTGGAGTAATGAACTTTCCAGTAAGCAAGCAAACAGCAGGCAAAGTACAGTACGCCAGAAGAGGGATAGATGTCAAAGGATAAACGACAGAGTTTATGTATGAGAACCGTTCCAACCATTTCAAACCACCGCCATAACCATACCAGAGTGGGCAATGACGAGACAACAATATTTCGACAGAACCTAGAGCCCACCGAAGAACCTGGTGGAGACGATCAGAAAGATTAAGGGGTGCGGAACCTTTGAAAGCAGGCCTCCGGGGAATACAATATATCGATCTCCATCCATGGCAGTGCATTTTGAAACCAGTTAATATATCTTCCGTAACTGAACCATAGATCCAGCCAACCTGAACAGAAATTGAAAGGTTTAGTTGACAGGAATTGCACCCTACGATTTGTCAGATCTAGCAAAGTTAAACAACCAGTCAAGTAGCTGACCTCCTTCCCCCAGTCCGTCTTGTCTTCATAGCCACAGCTGATGACATGAATAGCTTCTTTTAGTAAAGATGCCGGAGAAGCACTCTTCAATGACCCACCATCTTCAAGCAGCGTTGATGCAACAAAAACTGGAGATTGCCCAAACTTCTTTTCCAACTTTTGTTCGGACATAAAGGACTTCTCGCTCTCAATACCTGATCAATATTTATTAGAAATCAAAAGACATGAAACATCATCTGCAATGACTGGACGGGAAAAAATGGCCAAAGGTTTTTTAAAGACAGCAAAACAAGAGGCACAATATTTGAGTTTGTTAGTAAAATTTCCTCAGCAAAATACCAATATAATATTTATCAGCAACTAAAATTTGAGTTTGTAATTTATATGGTTGAAGAACCTATATTCAAAAAGCATCACATAGAAGAAACAAATCTAATTTCCAAGTCTTGAAGCACTATAATTAGATCGTTAAATCAGCCAAGTGATTACTGGAAATCTGAAGCTGCACACTAGTTACCCAATAACCTAGAGTCCATTCCAATATATGCCAACCAGTACATAAAATAAGACACGTAATACAAATAGAAATGATGATCTTTAATAGGTTAGCACGGTAATGTAGTTTACCTTCAATGCCCTCTTCAATGCCCTCCAAGGCAAAAACAGGTGCCGTGTTATCACCTCTCCTAAAGAATTTCTTTTTCTTCGCCTGCTTATTCTTTGTAGTCTTCTTCTTCCTCTTCCCAGAACAACAGCTGCCACAGCAGCACCACTTTGGCAAACAGTTGCAAGTCCTCGTGGGTGGCTTTTTCGTCTTTGGAGCATCAAAGCCATAGAGAGCCTGTCTTCGGAACACACATCCTGTACCCACATAAATTGGCCCTTGAATTCCATCCAGACCCTTCATGTTAATCTATAAAACAAAGACTTCAATTAGTTTATTCCTGACAATAACCTACTGGGAAAAAATATTGGATAAGCAGATATGTGGAAGATGTCAATGAAAAGTCTTGGATGTTTATGCTTACATCAAAGAACACAACATTCCGATTGGCATATCGATCATGTCGATCAATACCATCAAACCTCTGGGGAAATTGCACATAGCATACTTTCTTTCCCAATAGTGGGTCCATCATGAAACACATAGACTCCCTCAGTGCCTTACTGTTGTTGATGTAATGATCACAATCAAGGTTCAACAGGTAAGGTGCATTTGTGAGAACAGCTGAGACTCTAACCTGCAAACACAGGAAGAAAAAAATCAAAGGGAGAAAACAGAATAAGCCTTAGGACAACTTCCCGAATGAAGAGCAGCACGAGCCAAAAGAATGATGATTTACCAGAGCATTCATAGCACCAGCCTTCTTATGATGATTAAACCCTGGTCTTTTTTCTCTGGAGACATAAACCAAACGAGGAAGTTCGTTCCCTTCCATATCATGGCCGCCACTTTGGCCAAGAAAAACCTACATGTATTCAAGCGAACAGTTAAGTTGACATGAACAAGGAAAAGAAATGAATTAATCATCATATGTGTAATATATGAAAGGACAAGATCTGAATAGGTGTATACATACCTGAATCATTCCAGGATGATCGCGAACGTTATTTCCAGGCCATAGAGTTCCATCCTGCATTGTCCATCCTTCTTCAGGCACCTTTTGAGCTTTCGCAACCAACGCATTTATCCGTACCTTGAACTCCTCATATTCTCTCTGGAATGACCATCAAATTCAGTTTCCAACTCAAAGATGGGGACAATTTCTCAAAGAACAGACTAAAATTATAGCGGATTTACTAGTGCATACCTTCATTGCTCTCCGCTCTTTTACAAAAGAAGGTAAGACCTTGTCCTTCAAATAGTCTATTTTCTGCTGGAAGTACCACTCTGGTGCTCTTGGTTCAATACTGAATTTTTTGCAGAATGGAACCCATTTCTTTGCAAATTCAGAAGTTTCTGATAATGCCTCAAATGTCAGCATTGCAGCACCATCATCAGAAACATAGCAGGAGACTTTGTCAACCGGGTAATCGACAGCAAGTATGGACAGTACTGTATTAGCTGTGACCAGAGGAGGTTCTTTCAAAGGATCAACTGTGCTGACAAATATGTCAAGTGAACATAGTTGAGATGGCTTGCCTTCCTTCTCATACCTTTGAAAAGGAGCAAGACATTAACCTGCCAGTCTTATAAAGCAAATAAATTATACAAATAAGTTTGCAATTTGACTTACCTTAGTGACAACCTATCCAGATAGGTTTCACGTTCAATTGGGAGCCACTTTGGAAATTGATCAAGAATCCATGAAAGGGCAAACCAAATTTCACAAATTACAGACACAAGCCACAGTGCAAATGCATCATTCACCGGATGTGTAACTCGGTAATGGAAAAAGAATCCAAGAACTACCATCCGAATAATGATAATAATCCTGTATGGATTGATCAGGCTAGAAGGTAATGGTAGTTTTCTTGATAATGGCTGCCTAGCTTCATCCATTCTGGTCAAAAAAGAGTTAAAGATACGTTATTTATGATTGTGAAAAGCAGAATAGGGGAAAAACTGTTAGCATAGTAAAATAATCATTCACATTTTCTATATTGAAGGCATCATGAATAAGCATTTTAGTTCAAGAAGCGCCATCCGTAGCATTTCAAATAACCGTTTCCTAAACACCATCAAATGGCCCAATGGAATTTCACAAACCTTACGAGATACCTTAATTTTGTTGATTACTTTTTATATTTATGAATCATTAATATTAAGTCCATAGTTCATGGAGATTGGATCATTGCACATGAAATTAATTAATCGCAATTTCATGTTCTATGATCCTAACAAAAAATCTACAAGCTGAAATTTTTTTATACTTTATTGGAATTGCATTCGAGCTGTGGAGATAAATGTTACGTGAGCATATCTCTTTATCATGATATCAAATCTTGGAAATCAATTGTGCTTGCATCAGAAAGTGCAGTAAAAACAGAGGTTGTTGCTGCAAAATTAACATGCAAAATGTTGTAAAAACTGAAGAATTAGAAGCTTACAATGGTAAATCTGCATCATCGCCATCATTGTCCCCTTTTCCACCATTTTCATTTCTTGTTGCCTGCAATTTCTCCTGCTTCTGCTTCCAAATCTCCATCCTCTCCTTCCATGCAATACTTCCATAGCCATAGGCAGCAAGATCTTTGGAAGGATCCATAGATCTAGGTTGCACTGCAAAGGGTTCATGAAGTTTTCATGAATATAAGCATCATTTTCTCCAGGAATCCATTCAAGTATAATTTAGCATGATCCAAAATTGTGTGTGTAGATTCTTATACCTGGAAGCGTGGGATCAGCAAAAGGAAAAGGATGTATCCTTTTTCCTCCCCCGCTCACGTAGGCAGGGACTAAAGCATGCTGCTCAGGAGGAATATCATCAACCTGTGAAGGAATATCCACCAATTAATTCTACATGAATGTAAACTCCCATTACATCCCCGAAAACAAATTCAAGAAATTATTCCACATGTTAATGGTAGGCATTATCGTTTGCTATTCATCAATAAATTCTCTGATATATTCATCGGTAAGTTCTAAAATATGAGGAAAGTTGCAAAAATCAACCTACAAAGATTGAGAATGCTTAAAGTTTTAAATTAGTAATTAAGGACAAGTAGATGCACGTAAGGCATATAATAGGAGTACAATAACTTTTTACTAGATAACCATCATAAACTTTAAAATACATGAAAATAAACCCCCATCAATTACCCAAAGTTTCCACTACAAATTGTTTCATATGGTTATGAACAATACAAATTTAAATACTAAAATTATGTACATACTGGTAATTGGCTGCCGCCTTGACTAGAAGCATAATATTGCACGAGTATTGTAACAGAATCAGCAAAGACTTTTATCCCAAATTTTTGGGTCTTTACATGAATCCTTCTATACAGTCAGTGTGTTTTAGCTGCTGCTTCAACTTAGATCCTTTACTCCCAAGGCACTGACATCTGTCTCGATTACATAACTTGAAGCATGTCGTGAACGATAAGAGTTGTCATGCTCATCGATGTATATTCAAGAATACGTAGGGAGATCCAATACAACCTACGGGTGTTTCAACCAACTGCCTATTTTAAAACCTATTGGTATGGTTGTTGTAATACATTTAATCAGTGTACAATGTTTACAGAGTTTATAATTTAGGGAAAGAAAGTCTTATGGTGAGAGGTTGAGTTATTAGTATGCCAAGGGCCAAAAGTACTCAAGTTTGCATGCAGAATGTTCAACAAGAAAATCTAACAAATGTGGCAGGCAAGAGAAAGGCATACCATTTCACCATTGGTAAGCAGAGGCACCGAAGGTACATGATTAACCCCTTGCATCTCCACATCGGTCCCTCGCCCATATCTCATGTGACCCTGCAACATAGCCTCGGCGCCATACTGCAGCTCATCCTTGCTCCTAAAACTGAACTCATTATCAAGATCATCAATGTCATCCTCATCCTCATCACCGGCGACTCGCGTGCACCCTACAAGACCCAAACTTTCATAAATCTCAGGACATTCAATGAACAAAACAACCAAATACAACAAAAAGTTTAAGAATATATTACCCTTGAGCCTTTTAAACCTAGTTTTGCACTGTGGGCAGACTTGGCTCCCCTCTCTGCGCTCGTAATCATAGCAATCCCTACACACAGGGAAAGCACACTCATTGCAAGCCACAAAGAGCTCCCCGTCAGGCGTGAGGCCAACATCATCCCCACAAATCTGGCAGATTTGCCCGCTCACTTGCTTCAAGGGCTTGGGCTGCAACCAAAACCACCGCACAAAAAACCCCACACAACGCATTCACAACCAAATTCATCAACACAATAAAACCCCCCCAAAAGCAAAAGAAATCAAACCCCTTACCCCCAATTCCCCGTCCCGGCGAATAACAACGAGCTCATTCCGGTTGTGGGAGCCGGCGACGAGGCCGGCGCTGGCCTCCATTACAACAGCAAAGCCCTAAACCGCTGCAGATCTGGAGAAACCGATCGATGCCCAGTTCGAAAGATCCGATTTTGACGCCAACCGGGCGGCGCCCAAATCGATTCGAATAGGGAAAGGGGTATGGGTCAGTACAAGAGGATGATGTCCCAAAAAAAAGCTCAGTTTTTTCTCTTCTTTGGTGTTGTTGTGGCTTTTTCTTGTAATGGAAGGGAACTGTAGTTTGCTAGATATCAGCCACTCCTCTTGCAGGTGGGCTTTTTATGAGAGAGTCCGCCGACACAGCGAATGCGTCAAAACGATCGACCCCTCTCTCTTTCTCACCCCAATAAAAGCTAGAGAAAGTGACGGGCCATCAGCAGATAGAGGGGGGCAAAAAATAATAATAACCGTGGTGGAAGAGAGAGAGACAGATGAGTCGTCTTTAACTTCGTTCAACTGAGAGTAAGTGAGAGTGAGTGTGAGAGAGAAATGAAGGAAATCTTTGTTTTTTTTGTAACTGAGAATTTTCAATGGGTAGAAAGAGAGAGGGGAGGGATGGGGAAGAAGAACCAGGACGGAAGCCGGGGGGGGAGGAAACAGGCTGGCGCATGTGGAGCGTACAGTAGACAACACGGCTTCCTGGATCGGGTGGCAGTGGGCCCCACGCGGCAGAGTTTAAGGGTTTTATTTATTCATTCATTCATTTTTGAAGATCAATCGGAGCGGGTTCATGCGTTCGGTTTGATCGCGGCATTTTTATTATTCTTTCTTTTAATCTAGTTATATTTTGGGAGTTCATTTGCGCACCCACCTTTTTACTCTGCTTACCTAGCATTTATTTATTTATAAGTTTGTCATTACTTCAGCACACATATTGCTTATTTACAATTTTGCCGTCAAAATTGTCGGAATTGCTATTTGCATAGACCCTTTTGTTGAGTTCACAGACCTCTTATTTACAAGTTTGCCATTAAAAATATTTTGCTGGGTGACCATACCACTTATTTACAAGTTTGCCCTACTCCTTCCCCCTCCCCCTTCGCGTCGCTGTCCCTCTTCTCCACCGCCGCTGTCGAGGACCCCCCTCGCCGCGCCCGCCTCCCTTTGCCGACGGAGAAGCGGACCGCTGCCGTCGCCACCCGACTCACATCACTCGTCGCCTTCCTCGTCCAACGGCCACGGCCACCGCCGCCCACCATCTCCCTTATCTCTGATATGTAGTGGCGGCGACCGACGGCTAGGGTTATGGTTTATCAAACGTGCAGATCTAAAACCTCTTCGTCCCTTTCTTTTCTTCTTCGTCTTCCCCTCATATATATTTCGGTTGGACCATGATCTCCTTAGTGTTTCTCCACCGATATATGCGTCAGATCCAAAGGTTCGTTCAATTTCATCTTGATTTGGGATCGCGTTATTCAAATTACGCTATGAATTATTCGTTTAATGATAAGCGTCTGCTGGATCATAATTTAATCCGCTCAAAATCCAAATTTACGAAAAAGTTTGGATTTTTGTTATTAATTTTTAATGTTTAATGTAATTCGTCTTTAATCGACTGGCGAAGGGCGGCGAGGACAGCGATGGGGTCCTAGGCGGCGGCGGTGAAGAAGGGGGCGACGACATGAGGGGGGAGGGGTAGGAGTAGGGCAAACTTGTAAATAAGTGGTCTGTAAACTCAGCAAAATATTTTTAATGGCAAACTTGTAAATAAGTGGTATGTGAACTCAACAAAAAAGGTCTGTGCAAATAGTAATTCCCTAAAATTACTCATCACGCACATTTATTGGTTAAATTTCCGAAAACCCTCTTAGGTCGATGATCGACCGCCGCCGCCGCCAGAGGATAGACGAAGAGACTCGCCGGGGAGGAAAGACGAATAAACTTCAAGAGAGAGAGAGAGAAAGCGATGAGGAGTTCTTCACTCACACACACACCACCCCCGCCGCCGCCGCCGCTAGAGGATAGACGAAGAGACTCGCCGGGAGGAAAGCCGAATAGACTTCAAGAGAGAGGAAAAGCTATGAGGAGCTCTTCACACACACATGCACAAATCCACCAACACACACACACACACACCCCCCCCCCCCCCCCCCCCCCCCCCCCCCCGCGCCCAAAAGCGCGTTAGGCGTTTGCTTGGGGGGGGGGGGGGCGACATTAAGCTTTGGGTTTGCAATTGGGAGGAGCACTTCAAATCATCATAAGACCCCCTTTTGTCCTCCTTCATCGCCCTAGATTTCCGAAACAAATGGAAGCCATAACAGAGCTCTGCGATCTCGTTGCCCAGAACCTGACCTTATTCGCCGACAAGCTATCATGGATCTGTAGCAGCTGCCCTCTCGCCTCACCCGGTCCCACCTCAACTCCCACCTCACCCTCATGTCCGCTTCCTCTCCCAATGCTCCTCTCCTCCACACTCTCGATCTACACTCCTGAGATTCGCTCCAATGTTTCTTTCCGATAGCGACATGGTTGGTTACAGAGGGTGAAAGAGGAAATTTTTTGAGGAAGTTTGAATAGCAGACTTGTAGATAAGCGGTACATGGGAGTAAAACAGTGGGTTTGCAAATCAATTCCCTATTTCTTTAGCTTAGTGTTATGATAGCACGATGGTAAAGCCCCATTTTGTAACATTTGTAGACACGTGTGGTTCGTAGTTCTCTGGTGGTTAAATGCGTGATTTTTAATAGATTGTTTTAGCTGGCCGAAAATAGGATATAACGGTAAATTTGTAACATTTGTTGTCAAGTGCAAAATATGTTGTAAAATAAGAAACAACCGTGTTGCGGTCAAAATGACAATGATGCCAAAGGACTGTGGTCCACCGGCATTTAAATCCGCTTTCCAGTGGGGCCACCAGGGATGGTGGATGCGAAACGTGCACGCACCTTTAACCAGCTTTTCGATGTATCAAAAGAAATGACAATGGTAGGAAATTTAACGAGGTTGTGCAGGGGACAAGTAGGCACGGTAGCTTTTGGGATTTCTTTCTTCCACACGTCATACGTTGGTGATGACTTGTAAATAAGTGATGCCACGTTATTAAATCATTAATGCATTAACCATGTGCATTGCATTTTTCATACAATGTCACATTGTTACAGATCAATCAACAATTGCTCCTAAAAGGAATTCCTAAAAGAGATGAGAGAATGAGAGACATTCAACTTAGACTGAGACTGCTCATTGGAAGATAAAGGCAAGCTTATAGTGATCCCTGCCATGTTGAGTTCTTGAACTCATTTGGCCTCAATTATGCAACTTGATCTCTGTACATATGCATATACTCACGTATCATGCACAAATTGTCAACACACTAGAGGACCATATGTTGATCTCATCATATCATCTCATGAAGCAAGCTAAAGTCCATAACTATTATTGCCATGGACCCACCTCTTATAATCACCTTGCAATAGTCTGACATCAAGCAATGGCTTTAAGACTAGTCGATGTCCAATTGATAAGGTGGTTCTCTCTATAAGCTAATATCTCTTGTATTAACTTTCCATTTTGTTACTTGTTATTTAAAATTTTGAATATACTTCCTTTATTCTGATTCCTTATGTCTATCTGATGAGTAGCTTTTAGGGCATTGGATTCATATTAGCCTTCTGGGTGGTGAGTTGGCTGGGTTAGGCCTAGCCAACCCGCCAAACCAAGCATGTTGGGCTCACCCCAGCCTATTGATGTGTCCATATTTTCTATACATTTATCGCATCATTTCACGCCATTTTAGTCGCTCGAAACTCACTTCTATCGCCCATTTGATCGTTTGTCGTATTATATTACTTTCGTAGCTTTATTCTCATTTTCAGGAGTTTTGAAGCGATTTGGAGCAATTCTGAATGATGGACACATCTGAGATCGCAGAGCATCTATGGTGTAGTTCCCTAGGTGCTTGACTTGGTGGAAGAAGAAGATTTGAGGAGAGGAAGAGGAAGGAAGAAGCCGGGAAGCTAGAGAATGGAGCTCACAAGGCCTGTCAGCATTTCTAGACCACTCGATCCGAGTGGGTAAGACGAAAGGAGCTCGAGCTTCCCACCTAACACCTGAAGAGTTTCAAGGTCGCTCGACTGAGTAGTCTCGCTACTCGGTCGAGTGAAAGCGAAAGAGAGGAGGACGTCCAAAGACTTAGCCAATCTGGGGAGCAAGAAGAGCTACTCGAACGAGTGAATTAATCGACAGAACGGCATTTTCGAGGCTTTTGCGACCCACTATCGCTAGACTGAGCGTACAAGCCCACTCAATCGAGTGCCGAGGTGACTTGGTTGGGTGAAAAAAGGGACAGAGAGACGTTTTCAAGCCAAGCACGAGGCGCTGTCGCTCGACCGAGTGGACCATCTCCCCAGCTGAAGCCGACGGAACAACGCGGCCTGACTCGGACCGAGCGGCTATGTCACTCGGTCGAGTCGGGCGATTCATCAACCCAGATTTGAGTCGACTAATGGGCTTTTGTTGGTTTTTGTGGGTCCCAACCCATATTTATATAAAGAATATTTCCTTCCTATGTTAGGGAGACTTCCTTTAGAGAGTTTTTAGAGTTTTTTTTCTTAGCCGTCATTATTGCTTTTGGGAACAAAGTTTGGATCTTTGGAGTTTATTTTGCATTGGAACCTTGTGATCTTAACTTTCTGAAGAAGACTCCTTAGTTCTATTGGTTCGGTATTGTTTTCTCATCTCATCTCTATTGTTTTAATGCTTGTTGTTGCGATGATGTTCAATCTTGCTATTGATATTTTTTTATTGTTCTTTCTATGAATCATGAGTAGTTCCATCTAAGGCTAATGGATGAGCCCTATGATTTTAGGGTTTAGATGTGAAAGTTGTTATTTTTAGGTTAAATTGGTGAAAAAGGATGTGATGTGGTTGATTTAACCAAGTCTATAGCGTTCTCATCTCGGGTTTGTGATCCACGATAGTGGCATTTGTCCTAGAAATTATACTATATGCCTGATTTGGGTCGTTAGTGAATTCACTTAGGGTTCGTGATCCACGATAGTGTCACATACTTTAAGGGTATCCACTGATGCCTTATATCACTAATTGATGATCTATGATAGTAACATCAATAAAAGCCATCATATCACAGATCGAAGCTCGAATTCACGACAGTGGCGTGAGTGGAGATTGAGAATAATTGTTGATCGTAAGGCACGTGTTGCATGAAAGGCCATCCACGATGGTGGGGCTAAGTACGAGATACGTTAGTTAGATGAGTAGTTCATTGATAGTTGGCTACGAATTTCATATTTAAGATGCGAAAATCTCGCCCTATAAAACCAACCCAACCTAGAAATTATAACCTAGCATCGACATCTGACGATCTTAGCGGTGACTCCTAACACCCTAGTTTTCAATCTATTAATATTATTTGTGAGAGGATTACCGTGACAAACTTCTTGAGTACACCCATAGCTGACAAAGGCATACAACTCTGAAAGAAAACCCAAGACCTTAACCAATCGCCTCCCTATGGGATCGACAACCTTTCTATATTACAAAGCCTCGACATCGTACACTTGCGGACTAGAACAAGATTTTGGCGCCATTGTCGAGGAGGCAACGGTTTACTTGGGTTATTTTTCTTAGTTGAAGACTTGTTGGTTTCTACATCCACCTCTCACCCTACCGCATTTTTCTTCTTTCTTTTGTTACTAATATCTTCTCTGAGTATGTTAATTGTGCATGAACACTCGTCTTGTGGGATCCAATGACTTAAAATTTGACCATGAGATCGAAAGAACTGCAAGAAAACTCGGAGTTGCGAGGAGGCAGAAAATTTTGGAGGATCAAATGGCAGAGACTCCACCATCACCTCCACGTTCTAATAATATTAAGAATTATATGAAGCCTAATCTTTCGAATATTTCTTCTATCTTGAGACTGCAGCTGGCGGCAGGCAACTTTGAGTTAAAGATGGGCTTGATACAATTGATGTAGCAGGATCCCTTCCATGGACATCCTCATGAGAATCCCAACCACCACATTGATCTATCCTTGGCAAAGTGAGATACCTTTCAAGTTAAAGATGTGAGTGAAGATGACATCAAACTTTGACTGTTCCCGTTCACTCTTCGGGACAAGGCGGCTTATTGGTTGAGGGCGCACCCTAGAATACATTCAAGACTTGTGAGTATCTACCCTGAGCCTTCGTCAATAAATATTATCCACCGTCCAAACGGTGAGGCTTAGGAGCTCCATCGCATCTGTGATGACCTGTATTTTTTAAGCGTCTTTGATTGCACGTATTTACTATAGTTGTTCGAGTGTTTTCATCCGAGTGTTTCCTTTTATACACGTCGACGCAAGCGTGTCACTGATTTTGAATTTTTCACCATATATTTAGTCATATACATATTTATCATTAAATTATTTTATTTTATTTTCAATTACATCATTTACAAATTACAACCACCATTTACAAGTTATATGTATCTATCACCTAAACCATGCAGCTTTCCCCCTCCAACCAGCCAGTCTTTCTTCAACGTCTCCAACATCAACATCTTTTCCGTTTAAATCCTCCAGGGCTAAGTTCATCTCCCCATCATTAATGAAAATCTAATCCTTTTGACTAAATGAGTTTATCCATCAACCACCATGTCCCATGCTTCTTTTTTAAGGATCACCCAACAACTTCCCTTGCAATGTTCATCAGCTTCTCATACATTTCATTCCCTCTTCACAATTTCACAATTTCATACAACAACCCACCCAAAATCAGTCATCCCCTCCTCCTTCATCCCAAAAAATCAAACAATCAAATCAAAAATAGAATCTGAAATCGAAAAGGCGATCAGCGAAATTGAAACTGAAAATCCCAAAATTCTTTCTCCTTTCAACCCAATTTCAACCTAATCCCCTACTTCAGATCAGCCCCGCCCTTCATCCATAGGCCGCGTCCCTCCTCCCTTGGCTGCCGTCGTCGTCCCACCTCTCCAGGCCGTCACTGCCGGCCCCCTCGTGCACGCAGCCCAGGCCCCCGCCGCCGCCGCCGCCGCTGTGCTCCCAGTAACCCGCTGGCGCCGCCCCTAGCCGTCCAGCCCCAGTGCACTGTCACGCCCTGTTCCCCAGAATACCCGGTATTAAAATTATTTTTATTTTTTTCCAAGTATCCTGAAGAGTGAGGGTGATATGAGAGGAAAAGAGAGAGAAAGGAGAAACTGAATATGCAGGCCACTGCGCACATGCTGGGATAGTACAAGTGAAGCTCCACTATAATATCAAACAGCCTCATAAAACAACAACAACATTTTATATATAACATGTTTCATTTATATACATAGTCCAGGTGTATCAATACATATACACAGCCACTCTCCACCTCCAAGGACAACCACGTCACAACGCAAACTACATCTCACACCAAGTGCTACCCCTGAAACCCAACTCCAAGTCACCGCCAACCATGCTACCCCTGCTACCTGAAAAATGGTGAGGAGCACGTCAATGCGTGTCACAGTAGGAACCAACTTGGATTTGGAACACCGTTCTAAAGTTATTAATCCATAAGGCAAGGCAAGAGAAATAAGACATGTAAACTAAGTAATATAATGAAAAGTAAATTGCTAAGTAAGGGGATCATACCTGTCGTCCAATGTCGAGCTGCTGCAAGGAAGGGGTTAGCACAAATAACGATACAAATATTCATACGACCATGATCTAAAAAGGGAATCACAAGTGTCAGAAGTATAACACAGTGTCACCAGTGAAGCAAGTAAGGGAAAAGGGTAGTGCTGCCAGCAGAAGGAGTAACATGCATAATTTTCTTTTTATAATTGAATTAATTGAAAACTTGGGTAAACTGTGTGATACCAGGTCCTGGACCTCACCCCAAATACACTGGTACTGTACGTCGGGCCTCTCAGCTCTCCCGTCCCTGGCAGGAGTGAGGCCTCCCATAATAACACAACCTCTGTATGTCCCCTCCACTCCCGGTAAAAGTGAGTGGGAATAAATATCACATATCGCATTATCATTTCCCTCAACTTCTAAGTCCAGACCTCATATCCATAATTTTCTCAAATTCCCCCCTAAACCCGGGTTTTGCTAACTCACCCTCCTTAGAGAGGATTGATACATTCTAAAACCTCATTTAGCACTGAAGGGGACACGTTGCATGGTTTTACAAACCACATTCATATCAACATGGGTCATGCACCGAAGTGCCATGCCCTCCATTGTAATCAAATCACTTATCAAATGGGTCATGCACCCAAGTGTCATGCCCTTTATCATAGCCATTTCAATTCATCATTCATAACATTTGAAACCATGCTTTTCATGACCCCATCATTACCAATTCACAACCTGATTCAAGATACAAGTATTCACAATCACATTTCTCATATTTCTCAATTTTCATATCAATGTGGCATTTTCACAAACACGTGGTATGCATCATGTACCACCTCACAATCACATTGGCAACTATAATAGCATAACACATCAATCAACTTACCTTTCAATAATAAAAACAAAGATGGAGAACTAAAGCACAATTGGCATCAATACATAATTAAACATCCTATAGAAATGGCTCAACTTGCTGGAATTTGCAGAAAGTGACAATACATGGGCATATGTCATCAGTTTTTATTGAGAATTTGACAAAATATCCTAAATGAAAGTTGTATATATATTAGTCCTGTATTCACAGATAAAATTTCATGCACAAATATTAAGTAGGTGATTTATGGTGAATTATTTGGTGAAACCTGTTCAGTCTGTTTTTCAGACAGATTTTGGGGTCTATAAAGATTGTTGTTTTTAAGCCTGTTTCAGTCTGAATTTCGAACATTATGCACTGTGATGAAATTGTAGGAAAACTTGTTAACTTTATAACGAGACCAAAAACATAAAATTCTATTATGTGTGCAGGTACTGAGGTCAATTTTACTAAAATGTGTACAAACTGAAGATCAAACAGACATGTTATAAATGTGGAATTTTTACTCCTAATTTCTGAATTGAATGGATATCAAAATTTATATGATTTTGGAGTAGGACTTCAAGATCTAAAAGGATATATGTTTTCCAAAACCTACTTAGAGCTACAGTAAGCAGAATCAAAGCAACAACAGACATCAGGATTTCAGAATTCCAAAGGGGTGATTTTGTTTGCAATTCCAAGGGGTGCATAAAATCGAAGTATGGCACATTAATTTGATTACCCCTAATCCATATTGAGTCAACACGATATGAAAACATGATAGAAATAAGCCCTAATTAAATTTCCAAAGCCTAGTTGGATTCTTACCTCAAAAGCTTGATTTCCTCCTCTCCTTCTCCTTCTTTCTTCTCCACCTCCTTCCCACTTGCAAGCTACATGACATACTTGATTTTAGAAGTGAGTAATTAGGGTTTTGGAGTGAAGAAGATGGAGAAAAGCGGAGGGTGTGGCCGGCCAAGCTAGGGAAGATAGAGGAGAGAGGAGAAAATGAGAGAAAGAGAGAGTTTTCTAGGTTTCCCCTTCTTTTCTTAACTCTTCTTATTCTTTTCTTCTCTTTCAAGAATGGAATATTCCAAGGGAATATTCCATGAATAAAATGACCAAGATACCCCCCATCTTATAGGTAATTAAAAGTTTGACATTACTTTATGCACACACCTTTTTACTATACACACTCTCTCTTTTAGTTCAAATGACCGTTTTGCCCCTCACCTTTCTAAAAATTTACGTGGATGCCATTGACCCCCCTAACCCCTATCACATTAGCATGGCTTCCCTGCACACACTCATGCATGCCTACACATGCATACATGCACCACGCACACACGTCCAATACATTCCTGTTGTTTTGCACCCACGATGTCATTCGCACTTCTCCCACACTCACTCTCGCTTTCTCGTCTCTTAGCCACGTAGTACGGCCCAATTCCCCTTGCACTACGTTACATACATCGATATTTTCGTTTTTGTCATGCCTATCCATGTATCGTAAGTAGAAATACCACGTGTGTTCAGTAGAATACACGTAGAGTTCAAAATAGGGTATGACATGCCCCCTTGTGCGCCCTCTAGCCCTTGGCCATGCCCCCACCTCCCCTTGCCGCCGTTCACCTGCAGCAAAAAAAAGAAGAGAAAAAGGGAGAAACGAAGAAACAGTGAGGGAGAGAGGTATGAGTAAAGGTGATAATTATTATAAAAGTTAAGTTTTGATTAAGTTATTATATAAGATTATATTTAAGTTATTAATATTAGTTGTTTTAGTAAGTTAAAGTTATGTTATATTTTTATATAAAGTTAAGTTATATAAGTAAGTTAAGTTAATTATTTAAGTTAAGTTTTTAAGTTATTGTTATTAAGTTAAGTTTAAGTTAAAGTTTTAATATAAGTTTTAATATAAGTTTTTAACATTAGTTATTTTATAAAGTTTTTAATATAAGTTTTTATATGAAGTTATTCTATAAGCTACTGTTTTATAAACCTATATTAGTTAAGTCGTGTAGCCAACTCATTTTGAACAACTGTGAAACCAGGTACCCCTATCGTTGATCAAAACGCCTCTTTCACTACAAGGCGAATCGGTAACTCATCGTATCCTAGATATGGGTTTTTAAAACAAAAATAAATGCATGCTTAAACTAGTTTCTTTTCGTTTTCAAGATTATTTCGTTTGAACAGTTATCTAAGCTAAAATGCACATCGATCTGAACTACGTGACATGCTTGACTGAAAAATGTGACAATCTAGAAATAACTCGTAAATTACAAATATGGTAACACAGACACTTGGGGTTTGTGGTAACTTATAATAGCAAGTGTGCGGGAGCGACCTGTCCGATCTTTGTTGTTGATGTCCCGACCCGCCAGTCGGTGACAAATTCATAGACATGAATCACAGAATATTCGAACAGTATCGTATTTGTTGCACACATTTGGTTTAATTCGGGTACGCGCGCCCCCGGTATCAGGTGGACTCTTGGTTGCTTACCGTACTACGCTTTATAAGTCACGAACTAGATTCAGGCACAGTAATACTCTTGTAACCTTGTTAGCCATAAAAATGTTTTCTTTTAATTGTTGATAAATTGTGAAAGTTGTAAAACTGCAAAGCTGTATCTCTTTTTATTTCCATGCTCTTTTATTTCTAGTCTATGCCAGATTGCCATGCTTGTTTATTGTTTAAAATACCATGCTAGATATACTTTTAGTTACGTCTGATCTTGGCGACCTTTCTTTTTGTAAGGGACCCGCCAGCTATTTCACAGGTTGAAGAAGTTGCACCAGAATCTGCAGACACTGAGTTTGCTGTAGAGTTTGACCAGGAGGACGCTGGTTACTAAGTGTGAGTGTGAGTGTGGCTATTATTTGATGTATTAGAGTGGCTTGTGTGTGTTTGTATTCGGATGTATTTCCTTTCCTGTATGCTGCTGGTTTGTAATAAGGTTGTATACCATTTTCATATATGAGTATTTGGCGTATTCTGCAACAGAGCTTGTATTGACTTCTTTGGTGCCTAAGAGGACTTGCGCATGTTTCAAACAGTAACGGGCCCCGAGAGTGGGTCATTACAAGTTTGGTGGCCCATGCAGGTCCGCGCTAAATACCACATGAACAATACATGAAGTTCAGAATATGCCATATAAAATACTCAATGGGACATTGCTTTTGGATCCGGGATCAATCACCTGAATGGGGGTTCCAACCAAAATGGTGCTGGTAATGGACCCGACAACGGTCCAGACGCACAGCATTCCCAACTGCACCATTATCTGTAGAAGATTGCATGCGGGGCATGTATGCCTTTCATTAGCAGCTAGGACAGGCTTTGGGACAGGCTTTGCATAGAGAGCCGAAAGCTGACCCAAGTGCTTACCACTTTCAAGCAATGAACCCGAAAACTTTCGCTGGGACCGAGAATCATCTTCAAGCGGAAGAATGGCTCAGGAGCATCACTGCTGATCTGAGGGCATCTCATATTTGAGAAGAAGCATGGGTGGCTACCGCCAAGAGGCAATTGACTGATGATGCTCGAGACTGGTGGCAAGTGGTAGAAGACCGCTTGGGATTACCAGTCTCATGGGATGTTTTTACAAGAACATTTACCGCTCAGTACTTTCCGCGATAGGCAAAGATCATGATGAGAAAGAAGTTCATCAACCTGTAGCAGGGCTCGATGACTGTGGACCAGTATGACGCTGAGTTCTCCAGGCTCAGCAGGTTTGCCCTGGAGATGGTTGCAGATCCATTGACTCGAGCCCAGCAATTCCAATAGGGGTCAACATTGAGATTCAGAGGAAGATGGTTACTGCTAATCCAACCACACATGCTACAGTTCTAACCATTGCTCGTAACCATGAAATGGTCGAAGAGGAGGCGAAGGAAGAGCTTAGGCTAACAGCACCTACGAGGCCCCCGTCGACCCATGCTAGGCCAAGCAGGCGGCCACAAATACACCGCCATATTCAGCAGACTCAGTTTAAGAAACCAGGGCAACAGCAGTAGGCCCAACCAGTCTGCCACTTTTGTGGAAAGCCGGGACACTTCAAGTCTGAATGTCAAAGTCTTTTAGGCCTTTGTCTGGTTTGTGGGGCATCAGGACACATGGCTAGGGATTGCCCACATTTTAAGCCACGTGCTCCAGCTCCAGCTCCAGCTCCTCGTGCTGCCCCAACTAGGAACGCTCCACAACGCCCACCTCTACCTCCACAGCAGAGGGTGTTTCAGCAAGCAAGGCAGCAGCCACCACTGAAACGTCAGGCTTACACCATGACCGTCGAAGAGGCTGATGCTACCAGTGAAGTGATCACAGGTATATTTCTTGCATAATTCATAATTCAATTCTTTCATTATCATTGGTTTCTTAGATTAGTGTTTGTAATCTAGGTGTCATACTAGTAGTTGGGAAACCCGCCCTCTCCTTGTTCGACTCGGGAGCATCACACTGCTTTCTGGCGAGTCGATTCGTTCGCACCCACACCATTCCTGTCAAAACTTTAGCATTCGGTTGGAACATCAACACGGGTGGCAGAGTGATAAAGTCAACCCGTGGGTATCCTCAATGCTTAGTGGTGATATATGGGCGAGCATCGTTCACTGACTTCATGATGATAGATATCCCAAAATTTGATGCTGTATTAGGGATGGATTAGTTGGGAACTTTCCATGCCACAATCGACTGTTGTCGAAGGAGGGTAGTCTTCAAGATTCCTGATCATCCAAAGTTTGAGTTCATTAGTGGAAACAGATCGGTAAGCCCAGTGGAGTACAGAGCCAGGTCGACCGAATAGTAGCAGCTGCAATGGAAGCTGAACATGATATACCAGAGGTGGTTCGAGAGTTCATGGATGTGTTTCCAGACGATCTTACAGGTTTGCCTCCAGATCGCACCCTCAAATTTGCCATTGAACTAATGCCAGGAGCTCAACCGATGTCCAAGGGACCATATCGTTTAGCACCATCTGAGCTAGAAGAATTGCGGGCCCAACTAGATGAGCTTCTGAAGAAGGTGTAGATACGACCCAGTGTATCTCCCTAAGGATTGTCTATATTGCTGGTGAAGAAGAAAGACGGATCCCTACGCATGTGCGTCGACTACCGCGAGTTGAACAGAGTCACCGTAAAGAACAAGTATCCTCTGCCACGCATCGAGGGAGCCGAGGGTCGTCACCCACATGACACAGTTCGTTGTCGTCGACATTGCATCGGCGTACAATAGAATCATAGGGCGACCGTACATGACCGCCATTAAAGCTCTCCCCAGCCTGCTGCATCAAATGGTCAAATTTCAGACTCCGCGGGGGTGGGGCAAGTACGGGAAAGCCAAAAGCTATCCCAGAGTTGCTACGTCGACTCCACCAAACACAAGGCGACCGAGCAGGCCTTGTTGGTTGACCTCCTTGATGATCGGGAGGACTACTGTGAGCAGCGACCAACTCCGGTGGAAGAGGAGGAAGAGGTGCCTATATCTGCAGAGGAGGGCAAGACAGTCTCCATTGGTACAAATCTCCCAGCTGCTCTGAGGACGAGACTCATCGATCTCCTTAGAGAGAATGCGAATATCTTCACGTGGTCGCCCTCAGATATGCCCGGAGTCGATCCTGCGATGATCGCCCACAAGCTGAATGCGGACCCGGAAGCTCAGCCATTCAGGCAGAAGAAGAGAAGCTCTTGAGGAGAGAAGATGCAGGTAGCAGGTGAGGAGGTGGAGCGGCTCCTCGAGACCAAATTTATCAGGCCAGTGAGCTACCCGGAGTGGCTCACCAACATCGTCATGGTAAAGAAGGCCAGTGGGAAGTGGCCTATGTGCATCGATTTCACTGATCTCAATAAGGTGTGCCCGAAGGACAGCTTTCCTTTGCCGAGGATCGATCGCTTGGTCGACCATACATCGGGCTACAAACTACTAAGCTTCATGGATACCTTCTCGGACTACAATCAAATCCCAATGGCGAGCGTCGACGAGGAGAAGACTTCATTTATCACGGACAAGGGGACCTTCTGCAACACAAAGATGACGTCCGAGCTGAAGAATGCCGGGGCGACCTATCAGCGGATGGTAGACATGATCTTCAGCTCTTAGGTCGGGCAAAATCTTGAAGTCTACATCGATGAGAGCAAGGCTGAAGAATGTCAGGGCGACCTATCAGCAGATGGTGGACAAGATCTTCAGTCTGGGCGAGGCTAAAGAATGCTAGGGCTACCTATCAGCGGATGGTGGACAAGATGTTCAGCTATCAGATCGGGCAAAATCTTGAAGTCTACATCGATGATATGTTGGTCAAGAGCAAGGAGGCCCCGGACCACCTCGCCGACCTGCAGGAGACCTTCCAGAAAGTGCACCTCTACAACCTAAGGCTCAACCCAGCAAAGTGCATCTTTGGCGTACAATCGGGAAAGTTCCTCGGCTTTATGATTATGAAGCGAGTGATTGAGGCGAACCCGGACAAGATATCAGCCATCGTCAACATGAAGGAGCCTCAAATAATTAGAGATCTGCAGAGGTTGAATGGAAGGATCACCGCACTGGGGAGGTTCCTATCAAAGTCCGCTAAGAGATCGCTCCCATTCTTTAGAGTCTTACGGTGGACTCTCACCGCAGAGAAGGACGATAGGAAGGTGATCAAATGGAACGACTTATGTGCCCAAGCGTTGGCAGAGATACGGGCTTTCGTGAAGCCGAAGGATGGAGAGCAGTTGGGCTTGTATCTCTCCACTAATGAAGAAGCTATCAGCTCGGCCCTAGTCAAGGAAGAGCAGGGCATGCAAAGGCTGGTCTACTATGCGAGCCGGGTGCTCTGAGATGCAGAGACCCATTATAGCCCCATAGAGAAGGTCGCTTACTGCCTCGTCACGACAGCAAGAAAGCTCCGACCGTATTTCCAAGCTCACATTATCATCGTCTACACCAATCTTCCCCTCGAGAAGAACTTGAAGAGGTTGGAGCGATCAGACAGAATGCTAAACTGGAGTGTCGAGCTCAGTGAGTTTGACATC
Source organism: Scilla litardierei (assembly GCA_030789695.1). Lineage (NCBI taxonomy): Eukaryota > Viridiplantae > Streptophyta > Magnoliopsida > Asparagales > Asparagaceae > Scilla > Scilla litardierei. The sequence goes on from JAULAV010007910.1 coordinate 24,926, forward strand.
AGATACAAGGCCCGGACGGCGATCAAAGGCCAAGCGCTGGCAGACTTCGTGGTGGAATGCACCATTGAGGAACTTCCCAAAGAATCGTCGGGCGCTCGATCGGTCGTGGCCTGGCAAAACCAATGGTGGCATACGAACCTTCGACGTTTGCTCAAGGATGAGATGGCAAGTTGTGGGTTGTCCACGTCGACGGGTCGGCTGTAGGGTCGGAAAGTGGAGCAGGCATCGTCATAGAAACCCCCGACAGAAGTTTGCTGGAGTACGCACTCTGCTTCAACTTCTCCGCAACAAACAATGTGGCAGAGTACGAAGCCATTGTCAACGGGCTGAAGCTATGTCGGGCGATGAAGGTGACGAATGTGCTGCTGCTAAGCGACTCGAGGCTTGTCGTCCAACAAATCCAAGGGAGCTTCGAGTCAAGGGATGAACAGATGAAGCGCTACTTAAAATGCACCCAGGCTGAACTACAGAAGTTTATGAAGGCGGAGGTTCAGCATCTGCCTCAATCAAACAACCTCCATGCCGATGCTCTCTCAAAGCTAGCCTCCTTGTCCCCGGCTGAAATTGTGAAGGCCATCTACGTTGAGAACTTGCTGACACCTACCATTGAGGAGGGCGAGCTAATGTGTGTCAGTCAAATGACGACCTGGATGAGCCCAATCATAACCTACCTAGAGACGGGAGCCCTGCCTGAAGATCAGCTTGAAGAAAAGAAGGTCGAGAGGCAAGCCCTGTCATTCGTAATCTTCGATGGTGTGCTCTATCGGAAGCGCCGCACAAGATTCAATGTCATGCCTTATTTAAAGTTCTGGGGCCAGACCAAGCCGAACAAGTCATCTGCGAGGTGCGTGAAGGCCTATGTGGAAACCACTATGGTGGATGCACCATCGCCCACAAAGCAGTGCGTCAAGGGTATTAATGGCCGACCATGAAAAACGACGTACTCCAGTATCTCAAGAAGTGCGAAGAGTGCCAGAAGTTCGGCAGACACACTGCTGCTCCACCGGTCGACCTGGTCCCCATCATTAGCCCGATCACATTTGCCAAGTGGGGGCTCGATATCCTTAGACCCTTTCCAAAGGCGTCTGGAGGAAGGAAGTACATCATCATCACCGTCGATTACTTCACCAAATGGATCGAGGCTGGACCATTGGCGAACATCACTTGGAGGGATATGAAGAGCTTCATCTGGAAGTGCGTCATATGCCGCTTTGGGGTACCTCGCTCCATAGTGACAGATAACGGGAGGCAGTTCGACTGCGTGAACTTTCAGAGCTTCTGTTAGAGTGGGGGATCAGACTCCACTTTGCCTCTGTAGTGCATCCATAGTGCAATGGGATGGCGGAGGCATCAAACAAATGCATATTTGCCCCCCGAAGAAGAAGGTCAGCGACGCACTTGGGTCATGGGTGGACGAGCTTCCGGGCATCATGTGGTTGTATCGTACGACCTACAAAGCATCGACTGGGGAGAGACTGTTTATGCTCGTGTTCGGGGTGGAGGCAGTCATTCCTGTAGAAGTGGGAGAAGAGACACTTCGGCTCAAATACTTCGATGAAGATGTCAACATGGAGGGCCTCGACCTCAACCTCGAGCTCATCGACAAAGTGAAAGACCGAGCTCTGACGAACCTTGTCAAGAACAGTCAGAGGATGGCTCGGCACTACAACTCTTGAGTGAAGAAATGGAGCTTCAGAATCGGTGACCTAGTCCTCAGGGACGCGACCTTCAAGTCGGAGATCGCTCGCCGAGGGAAGCTCATAGCAAAATGGGAGGGCCCCTATGAAATCATTGACATCATCGAGCCGGCAACTTACATCCTAGCAACCACGGATGGCGGCGAGCTGGCCCACCCATGGAATGTGGAACACTTCTCAAATACTATCAGTAACTTCTTGAATTTTGCCGTCTCCATTTGGAAATTCCAGTTCTCCTCGAACAGTGCCGAACTTCGGGGCAAGCTTGTGAAGCTTCATCCCTAATAGGATCTGGAGAGCTAGGACCGAGCAACGGGTTCGCACCCTCCCCTCCCATGAAGCCTCCGGGGCAGGTCCCATCTCGGTTACTCATAGCAGGCCGGGCCTCACTACCCAAACCCGAGAAGGGCTAAGGCCGAGCTATGGGCTCACACCCTCCCCTTCCAAGAAGACTCCGGGATAGGTCCCGTCCTGGCTTCCCAAAGCAGGTCAGACCGAGTTACGGGCTCGCACACTCCTTTCCTAAGAAGACTCCGGGGCAAGTCCCGTCTTGGCTACCTATAGCAGGTCGGGCCTTGCTACCCAAACCGGAGAAGGGCTAGGGCCGAGCTATGGGCTCGCACCCTCCCCTCCCATGAAGACTCCGGGGCAGGTCCCATCCTGGCTTCCCATAGCAGATCAGGCCTCGCTACCCAAATCGGAGAAGGGCTAGGGCCGAGATACGGGCTTGCACCCTCCCCTCCCATGAAGACTCTGGGGCAGGTCCCGTCCTGGCTACCCATAGCAGGTCGAGCCTCGCAACCAAACCGGAAAAGGGCTAGGACCGAGCTACGGGCTCGCACCATCCTCTCCCACGAAGACTCCGGGGCAGGTCCCGTCCTGGCTACCCATAGCAGGTCGGGCCTCGCTACCCAAACCGGAGAAGGGCTAAGGCCGAGATATGGCCTCGCACCCTCCCCTCCTATGAATACTCCGGGGCAGGTCCCGTCCTGGCTACCCATAGCAGGTCAAGCCTCGCTACCCAAACTGAAGAAGGGTTAGGGTTAAGCTACGGGCTCACACCCTCCTCTCCCATGAAGACTCAGGGGCAGGTCCCGTCCTGGCTAACCATAGCAGATCGGGCCTCGCTACCCAAACCGGAGAAGGGCTAGGGCCGAGCTATGGCCTCGCACCCTCCCCTCCCATGAATACTCCGGGGCAGGTCCCGTCCTGGGTACCCATATCAGGTCGGGCCTTGCTACCCAAACCGGAGAAGGGCTAGGGCTGAACTACAAGCTTACACCCTCCCCTCCCAAGAAGACTCCGGGGCAAGTCTCGTCCTGGCTACCCATAGCAGGTCGGGCCTCGCTACCCAAACCGGAGAAGGGCTAGGGCCGAGCTACGGGCTCGCACCCTCTCCTCCTAAGAAGACTACGAGGCAGGTCCCGTCTTGGCTACCCATAGTAGGCCGGGCCTCGCTATCCAAACCGGAGAAGGGATAGGTCCAAGCTACAGGCTCGCACCCCCTCCCCCAAACTCCAAAAGACAGCCGTCGATCTATACTCTTGACATCCTGCACGGCCTCTCCACAGCTCTCGCCCGCCCCAAATGTCGGGGGCAACACACACGGAGTCAACGAACAGAGAAAACAAAGTCCAGACAATAGATTTCATTTATAACAATTTTATACAAGTATTGTCAGGGGCCGGCCTTACAAAATTGGTCACCTCGACCTACCGCCCGTTGGCCTACACAACAAAAAGCGAAAACTTCTAAAAAAATGAACTAAATCCTACACCAAGGCCCCTAGACCGACCCTTAAATCCCCTACCCCAAACATTTATACGGTGCCCTGGCCGCCCTCCCATGCATCACCCCCCCGCGGCTGCCGGTGCTTCTTCATCAACTGGCGTAGCCTCTTCCTCCTCTTCCTCATCATCTGAGGCTGCAAGCTTTGCAAAGTCTACCGCGACGGAAGGATAGAGTCTCCCATCCTCTCCTCGATCCTCCGGAGGCACACCGCCCAGCCCTTCTGTTTCATCACCACCATTGCTGGGACGAACTCTGCCAGCTGGTAATGTCAGACATCTTCAGCATGCTTTGCCTCCAGCTCAGTCTTTCCCGCCTCCACTCACTGCTCGAACTCTGCGGCCCTCTTCTTTTCTTGCTCGAGGGCGACCTCCACAGCGATCCGGCGGGCTTCTTCAGCTTGGACCTTCGCCTCAAACTCCTCCAAGCATCCCTCCTGCTTCCGGATCGTAACCTTCTGTTCGTCATACCACCCCTATAACTTGGCATACTGGGCCTTATGCCTCGTCGCCTGCTCCTCAGATTCCGTCTTAACAGAGACGAGCTCAGCCTCCTTCTTCCCGAGCGCAACCTTGGCCTTGTTTATAGCGAGGGTGTGGCACCTAAGGGCGACCATCATTGCACTAGCTTGCTCAGAAGATAGAAAGAAGAGTCAGACACAAACGAATGAAAGAAGTTATCTTAAGAGAGGAGCCAAACTGACCTGCATGATGTGCCAGATGGCCGAGGCACACAACCTCTCTGTAACCACATTTTCCAGAGACTCCCTGTCTCTGGTCAGCAGGCTGTTCTTGGCCAACCTCGCAGCTACTCCGGCTTCGTCAAAAACCGACTCAGCGGAGCCAACCGGGTAGGATGCCGCCAGAGAGTCCTCCGTCGACATCTTCACAAGGTCGTTCCTCCTAGACTTGAATACCGCAAGCGTCGCCTCATAGCTCAGGTGGGCAGGCTTACCGAGTCAGGAGGAAGGGAAACCATAGGGCCAGCGATCTGTGGCCGTCGTCCGCCCGTTGGAGCTCGACCCGGCAGGAGACCCCTGGTGCACGACAATCCAGAGTAGAACTGCAGGGGTCGGGGTGGCAGCCCGCTCTGAGACCCTAGGGCCTCCAGCTCGGCCCGAACGACATCCTCAGCATCGAGGTCGATTGGCTGGGGATCAGCTCTGCCCACTATGCTCTCAGTAGGGCGGCCAGTGTCCGCCACGGTTGTCAGAAAGCCCGAAGCAACTGTGGCCTCCGCCACCTTTGTCTTATTTGTCCGAACGAGCTTCTCATCCTTCACCATCGACGATCCCTTCCGAGCTCGCTTTGGGCCGCCCTTCGTCAATTATTTGGCCGCTTGCTCAGAGGTCAGCCTCATCAGATCGTCCATTGGTAAACTCATCGTCTGACCTACAAGAAGGAAATAGATCAGGGTGAGAAAATTAGGAGCGACAGCTACAACACTTGGATTACCTTCGGGCCAGATGTGTCGGACTACCATCTCTTCCTTGGCAAGTTTCTCGTATTACCTATCCTCCACAGGGATTTCCTGCAAGATCATAGCCCGCTCCACATCGTCTACATCAAGGCGAACTTCCATGTTTACCTCCGGGTTTAAGATGACCCAATTCGATCTCACCGCCAGATCCTTGGGCGTCGAGACGAACCCATACTTCTCCCTCCAGCCTTTAATCTTGCTCGGCAAGCCCAAGACTAGAGGCCGCTTCCTCCTTGCAGACACATAGTAGTGTGCCCTCAGCTTCTTGATTGCAAAGAAGTACTGGAATAGTGGGAGGGTCGGACTGACGTCGCTCCCCGCACAAAGGACGAAGAAGCCGACGATTATACTTATGGAGTTCGGCATCAGTTGAAACATGGAGAGTTTGAGAAAGTTCAGGATGTGGAGAAGCAGAGGAGGAAGGGAGAAGCGAAGTCCTTGGTGGAAGCAGATGACGTAGTACCCCACCTCATAATCTTTGGGGAAGCACACCCGTTCAGTGGTAGTTGGTAGGCAGACTGTGTAGGGTGGCCTGATGAACTTTGCACATGCTAGAAGTATGAAGGAGGTCCGCTCTATTGACTCCACGCTCGAGATCTCATCGGGGACTTTGCCAGCCTCGACCATGGTTACGACGGCCCGAGCGGATAGTCGGGGCTTCGTCATGGCTGGACCCTTTCCTTTCTCGGATCCCTAGGGACCTCCGACGACGAACCCATGGCGGGCTCGACCGCAGGCCTACTCTCGGGGGCGGCCCTGACTGACTGGCGAAGTCTCCTCCACCACCTCCTCAGTGTCCGCGGCGGAGCTGACCGGTGCTCCGTCGCTCCTGTACCACTGTTCTACCTCTTTCGAAGCAGTTGAACGGGAAGAAGTCGGAGAAACCATTTCAAAGAAGCAAGAACAGTACCTATAAGAAAGAAGACGGATGGACGAAGCTGTCGGAACGGTGGCATGAACTCCGGCGACGACGGCGACAACATCGGTGATCGGAAACTCAGAAGAAGGAGAGAGCTCGAAGGAAATCAGGAGTGGGAAAACTCTTGCTCGATTTCTCCCTCCCTTGTTTATAGGAAGCAACGACCGATCTCCGTCGTCGAAGCTCTGCCACGTGGCGAGGATGCGATCTCCTCTGACGCCTTGACTGCCACCCGTAGTCACGTCCACCACGCGTCGCCTTCTGGGTGGCAGGGACGCTTAGATTTTCTCCCGCCTTCAAGTCGAAATGATTTCAGCAAAATGGTGGGCGAGCTTTTCGAATTATTTATCGTCTCGACCGAAGGCTCCGAGCAAAGGCCATCCATTCCCCCTCCGGGCAGATGGGTGTAGTGACCCTGAGCTATGAGGAATAAACACTAGAGGGGGGGTGAATAGTGTTTTATAGAATTATAAGGAATTTACGCCAAATAAAACCCTACTTAACCAACAAATACGGAATATAAGAAATGAGCAACAACACAAGCAATAATGCAAAGCTAACAAGCAATCTACCCTGGTTCGGTGCCACCCAAGTCTCCCCGACTTGTTACCGATGCCCTAATCCAGCAACACCCGGATCCCCTCCGGATACTCTAGCAAACCGCTAGAGCTTTCCTTTAGCCCACTTGCGAAAACCCCACAAGTGCAATCGACCAACAATCGATGTCCGTGTATCCCACAACCCGGGAACACGCAAAGTCCTTAATCCCACAACCTGGGACTAAGCACACTCTCACAAATCGAGAGTAAAACGAAATCTTGACTCCCACAACTTGGGATCAAGCCAATCCCCTCACCACCGTGAGTATACAACAATTAAGAAGTATAAAGAATGAAATATAAAACTTCTTACCACAAAATCCTATGCCTTGAGAAATACTTACCAATTTGGGGGCAAGAATGGATTTTGAGGAAGATGAGATCACCAAACCCTAGCTCCACCAAGATGAGCAGTAATAGATGGCTAGGGAGAAGATGGTGACTTGGATTCAAGCTTTTAGCTTGAGAAGCTCACAAGGTATGAGAATCTCTCTTGGTAATTAGTGCTCAAAGAGTGAGAGAGAGATTCTTGTGAGATGAGAGAGCTTGGAATTGGAGTTGAATGGCTCTCCTCAAAGATGTGAAAATGTCTCTAATTTCAGCCTTGGATCCCTGGTTAGAAGCACTCAAACCTATATAGGGAAGAGAGAAAACAGTCACAAAAATCGTAGCATTAAATGCCCAACGGATCTATTTCTGAAGCTGCTTAATCGGTCTAAGAAGGATCACTGACCGATTAGTTTGGCAACTAGTCAGTCGATGAACCTTCTTGGACCGACTAGATGGTTGACAGAGAAGATGGTGAAATCATGGGCAAGCACTAGTCGGTCTAAGAAGGATCATCAACCGACTAGATTGACAACTAGTCGGTCAGTGAACCTTCTTGGACCGACTAGATTGGCTTTTAATCGATTAACCATCCTTCTTGAACCAACTAACAGGTCAACAGTACAAAGGTCGAATTTCACAAGGAAAACTAGTCGGTCTGAGAAGAGACACCAACAGACTAGATCGTCATTTAGTCGGTCAGTGAACCTTCTTGGACCAACTAATAGGTCAAGAAATAGGCTTGAATAGATTAGGACAACTAGTCGGTCTGAGAAGGATTTTCAACCGACTAGATCGTCATCTAGTCGGTCGGTGAACCTTCTTGGACCGACTAATTGACCAACAGTGAATGGGCTGAATTTAACTAGGATGTCTAGTCGGTTCAAGAAGAATTTCCAACCGACTAGATCGTCATCTAATCGGTTGGTTCTTCTACTTGAACCAACTAAGATGCATACGAAGCCGAGAAAAGAAGCGATAAGCTACAGAAAAGTTTCTAATAACTTCTAAGGCAATCCTAGAGATAAGATATGAAAGTTTAGAAGATTTCTAGACATGTACTACTCAAGGCTTAACATTCTACTAAACCGAAGCTAGAAGACAATAAAAGTAAACACGACAAACCGTCTTCAAAGCTTCATCATGGAGAATCCGAATCCCTTGACTTCATGAATACTCCTTGAGCTTCAACGAAGCTCCAGGCACAACGATCACGCGTTCTGAGGAAGTCTTGGGACGTCGCTTGAGATGAACAAATTACTTTGGCGACGATATCCATAAATCTTCATGGTCTTGAGTCTTTTAGTTGAATGACTTGAACGTCATAGTCTTCGAAGCTTTTGACTCATCCATTCCTTTCTTCTCTTTGGATTGAATCTCCATTCATTCGTTGATGCCATTGGCTTGAGATTTGAGATAGCCTTTGAGTTCTTCTAGCCAATGCTGCACCTTTGTTGATCTACCAAGTTCTCCACTTGAATCAACACGTGTAGTCACTTTTGATCTTCTTGAATCTAATTGGTGACTTTGTAGCTAACTGCAAACACAAGAGTTAGTCACAATGATTTGTGTTTGATCATCATCAAAATCAAGGTGGAGAGTCCAATACTCAACATTCTCCCCCTTTTTGATGATGACAAACCAAATATAAACAAAACAAATAATTGTGCATTAAATATACCTACTCCCCCTGCAATGATGCCAATCAAGTTAATATCAATAATCAATAGCATCATTCAGCAGTTAATAGTGTGTGTATCACATGAGGTTGTGTATATATCGCATGAATGACCAGAAATAATATGCATACACAATACAAATCATATAGGTGGTACACATCATAAACATGAGCATGATTACCAATATATATATAAAGTAATCAATATAAACCAAGGTAATCACCAATGCTCCCCTTGAATCATATACATGAACGATCATACATAAAGTCTATATGATTCAAGTTATTATTTAACACTCAACAATTAATAAGCACACATCTTGTTTATTTCTCTCCCCCTTTGTCATTAACAAAAAAACCATGGGGGTATAGAAACAACAAATGCAACAAAAGAGTGGAAAACATTATAAAGTTCTCTAATGTAAAGTTACCAATTGAAAACTGAATATCAAAATAAAGATATCAAATGCAAGAGCACATATCCAACAACAACTCAAGCACCCTCAATTATCACAAAAAGATAAGCAATAACCATATGTGATAAAAGATTACAATAGATACTAATTGTAAAGAGTAGTGTGAGCCGTGTTAGAAAAGTGACAAAAGCAAAAAATCATGACATCACTTGTGAAAGAAAAACAAGTGATCAAATAGTGTCAAATACCCAAACAAACTCAATTATCACAAAATTTATAACATTAAGCATAATGTGATAGACTGTCCTGTGATACCGATTGTCAACTTGGCAAGATATATTAAGCATAATTTAGTGCATGAAAAACAATTCTATATTTTCATAAAAACAAATCTATTTAATCAATATAATCGTCGAGCAACGAAGTAAACAAACATGACTATGGAAATTCTTAACCATGTGTACAAAGTTATGTTATAATAACACACATTAAGTATAATAGCATGAGAAACCAATAATAGACATACCAAGTCATCTCCAAAAATATCTCCAGCTAAACTCCACAAAGCATCTCCAAAAGTAAGCATACCAAATATAAGTGAAGTGTGCGATGCGGGGTGACAAGATGATACAATGAAAATGAATATCTAATATCTATATCACGCACATATGGCATACACAATTCTAGCACCCTAGGAAACTAATTGAAACAATGTTCAATGGAACCATAGTACTAGCATGCATTCCAGAAAAGATACTGACATAATGAGTGAAAGATAAGCATGGAATGCCATAAGCATAAGGAAGAAACACACTATATCATAAGCTTAAAACTAGCATCAACCAAGATCATGTAAAGATGATATCCAAAATCAATAGTCTAACAATTGTAAATATGATACCAAATGTAAATATGATATGTAGAGATGATGCCAATTATAGTCTAACAGAGTATACAAAGCATGGAAATTTAATATCAAGACCATGATATCACTTGAGAAGGATACCAAGTGAACAAATAGAGACATGATTTCATCCTAGCTCAATTATCACAAAGAATTCACCATGAAGCATAATGTGACAAAGCATCTTTTGAGCAAAGGCATGAAAATAGTCTACGTTCAAAGTCACAAGGTAGGATATAAACGAATAAAGTTTATCATGAACATTGCATGCATGCATACCAATTGTGCGAAGAGAATAAAAACTTGAGTAAGCACAATATAATCGGAGGTAGCATCAAAGAAGTCATAGTGCATCAAGATATATTCATGGAAGAATATCTATGACAGAATATACATATCATCAAACACAATATAAAGCTTATGTGATCGTGTAAAGCACAAGTTATCTCTAACATCTTATAAAATTAGCATAAAATATGAGCATGAGATGAGAGATGACATAGTGAGAAATACAGCTTGAAGATCACTAACTAATATGAATGAATGTTATGTCACTTGCGAAAATATCCTACATGAAAAATTTAGCTATAGACATGAAAGATCTCTTGAATAAAATTATAGCTAAACATCAGTCATGAAGTAATTAAAAAAGACAAGTAGCATACATTGATTACCGTAAATCATATCAATACATCTCATAAAGATAATCATACAAACTATAAGAAAAGTATGAGATGTGTGGTGATACAATGAACAAATATGCATAAAGATCCTAAATCATTAATCTTATACATGGCATGAATTATGTATAACATGATGAAGTATAGCATGCCAGTAAGAAATGAATCTTAAATGAAGGAATTGAAAAATTTTCAAAGAAGATTAAGATCAATATACTTAATACAGTCTAATAAACAAGCAAGCATGTCATACACATCAGTTATCATATCCAGAACATATAACAATCTTCACACAGAAGCATGCATGTGAGGAATGCGATGTGTGATGACAACGTGTTCCAAAGATATGAACATCAATAAACAACTAACCAAATCATTATATGAATGTTATAGCTACCATGATACATGAGTCGTAATAAGACATACATGACATACATGAACATGGCAGTCACCTAAACAAACAATCTTCATGAGGGTGTGACAAGAATGAGCTAATGAAGAAGTATGCTATATTACACAAATTCAATATATTTAAATACCAATTGTAAATATGGTAGTCAAAATCAATATATTAAAATACCAATTGTGCAAAACATATACTTACAACCATTTATCTTTCCCTATATGTGTGCATCTCCAATGCACCATCCTTTCCTTTGAATTGATCCATCATTTGTAAATCAAGGAGTGTGTAGAGTAGGGATCTTGCACAACAATCTGACAATACAACAATTGGTGGTATCCAAAAACTTTTTGGATCTAATAGGTTAAGGAACAAAATCAAGTAGTCCAATAACCAAATATTTACCAATTGTAAATAACACTCATCAATAGAAATGCATGACATGCATTAATAGGAGTTATTACAATCACGAAAATCATACATATAAGGAATTAACAATTCTCAATCATTAGAAATTAGAAACACCTAGACTAATAAATCCTATGCATATGATTTAATCAAGCAACATCATTATGAATACACATATCTAATACAATAGTGTGTGCTAGAAAGATTCCTCGTTCAATATGCATATGTGCACAAAATAAACATTCACGGCACAACACATATTGAAGGAAGGCATGAAAAGTAATACCACAAAGAGTGTGCATGAAAAGCATAAAGTATTAATTTTCAAAACCAAATTTCTCTTTCCTTTGGCATATCAACAAGATAGAAAATCACCAAGGGTTAGAGAAATCAACTAATCTATATGCACAACATAATATGAGAGAAATGTAATGGCATATAATGATGTTGGGGGTAGTGGACGAACTCAACTAATCTGATACCAAATGTAATGTCCTGATAGCAATCAAACATGTCATACTCCCTCAAAATCATACAAACTAAGCAAACTTTGGAGTAGAGGACGAACTCACATATAAATATGGGTACAAAAGTAATCATACAAGCATGGTACCCAAGCAATGAAACGCAATATGAGTCGCATGAGAATATGTCATTCCTAATATACGATTCTATATGTGTGTCCATACCATACCTAGAAACAATCTTAGGAATCCAAAAGATAGTGATTTGGGATTCTTAAGAGGTTGTAGAGGCATAAGTAGGAAGTTGGGATGCACGCTTGTGAAGTGGAACATAAATATAAGCGTGTCCCGTGTGTGAAACATGCAAATGAGCATTAGTTCTAATCATGAAATTTTTTAAGCCACAAGCTATAAATAATCCTCGAATAAACATATGAGTAAGGATTATGAATACACAATGCACATCAGTCAAGAATTTGACACACATGAAATACATAGACATGAGTGACATACAAGACATATAAAATGCAAACATAGGATATGCATGAGATAGTCTCAAATAGAGAATGACATCTACATGCATCCAACACACATGGAAACCAAATGTAAGAATATACTTACACCATTAAGCTCCCCCTACTTTGGTGCATCACTTAAGCACCAACAACTCCATTTGAATGAAAATCTTTGCAAATCAAGGAGTTGGTAGGGTTGGTATCCCAATGTGGATTGAACCTAGAAAACATAATTTTGGTATCCAAAAACCTTTTTGGATCCTATGGGTTAAGTCAACAAGTTTAACAAACTAAATTCAAATTAATATAACCCATATCTTAGTGTAATCATACACAATATTAATGAAACATGTAATCATGTTACAAGATAAATATTTAACCAAATACATACGTATACCAATTATACCAAAAATAAGTGTGTGTGTGTGTGTGTGTGTATATATATATATATATATATATATAATAATCCAAACGCATGACATGTATCACATGCAACAAAACATGAATATGAGCCAACGCATGTGTTGCAAGAAGAAATATTAAATATTCTAAATATGAAAATCATAAACACAATGATTTACAAATAATCATGCAATGGAAATTAAATTCAATATGAATTTACGTTTCTAATCAAACGTGAGCATGTAAGGCCAAAATGCAAACAAAAGAATAAATCAATTCTTAAAACAAATGCTTTGGTACCCCTAAAATGAATATAAACTTATGGTACCAAGCAATGAAGGGTCAACGAAAACTAACCCTTCAGAAACCAAGTCCAAGAGGACCGTGATTTCCCAACATAATCATCATTCATAATAATATCATTAATATAAGATTGCACATACATATCCTTAGCATGAATGCTAGTGTTCTTAGGACCCCAAATAGTGTAAGATTTGGGTATCCTGTTCCTAGTGGTTGCATGCACAAAAGGTTGATTTCTACGTGGTGCATGTGGCCTAGGAACATGAGATCTAGCAAGAGCATGAGGAACATTGTGTTGTGCTAAAGCATGATGATGAACATGTGATCCATGGTGTGGTGTTGCATACATACGTGGATGAACATGAAGTGTGTATGCATGAGGATGATCATGAGAATAAGCATGCATATGTGGATGTGATGTGTGATCATAAGCATATGAAGGTGCATGAGCATGAGTACGTGCATGAGAGTGTCTCAAATGAGTGTTTGCACGTGCGCGTGGGTGTGGAACATAAAAACCATCATTCGTGTGAACATGTGAAGAAGGAGGTGTGTTCCTACGTGGCATAGTATTGGTGTACATGAATGCATGACCCTTCTTTGGAGGTCCACCCAAAGTGGGTTTCTTTCCAAAGGAGGGAGGAATAGGAGTGGTGGTTTCCTTAGTAGTAGAACTACACAAGTTGTTTAGACACCACTCGTGGATGCACCGGAGGATGGCCTCACAAAATCTATAGTTACTTCACTATATGAGGTGCGTGCATTGGATGCACTTGCCTTAGAATAACCAAGGCCAACACGATGGTTTGCCGGTAGTTGATTCTTTAGCAAATCATCCAAATTGTCCTTTCCCTTATTGAATCTCTCAACAATGGAGGACATGAGCTCATATTTCTTCGAAATTGAAGAAATAGTTGCATTCAAGGTGGATGCATGTGTGATGAGCTCGTGCACTTGAGATTTGAGATCCTCATTCTCAATGCCCAAGCTAGTGTTTTGAGATTGAAGATTTTCAATCTCAAGATCGTTACTATCCACAATGGAAACACGATCAAGCTGAGATTTGAGGGACTCCACCTCATTTCTCAACATGCCATTTTGAGTAAGCAAACTTGCTTTCTCAATAACGAATGTCTCAACAATGGTGTCATTGTTAGAGGTGCTACATGAAGATGTGTTAGAGAGACTAGAAATCTTATTCTTAGCATCACAATATTTATGCATAAGCTTTTGATATTTATCAAATAATTGCTTAAGTTCAATTTTGAGATCATCCGTTGTTACCTCTTCATCGTCGCTATCGCTCTCACTAGAGTCGCTTAATTCGTCACTAGAGTTGTACTCTCATGCCATCAAACCCATGATGAATCTCTTTCATCATTGGAGGAAGAACACTCCGAGGTGGACTCTTCTTGCTCCGCTAGCATGTGCCATATTTGATATGTCGTTGTTGCCTTAGACACATGCATAAGAATGCCATACGTTAAATAATCAAGCAAGATATCCATTACCTCTTGATGTTTCCCCACCAATTCTTTTTGCTCATTTGTCCATTCATGTACGGAAGTGGTAGGTGTGCGAAAGGGCTTCTCCACAAGCTTCCAATAATCCTCATCGATGGATTGAATATGAGCCTTCATCTTCACACACCAAATTTAATAATGGGGCCCGAGGAGATATGGTGGAAGAGGGCATCGTGTGTTGTTGTTGTTAGTTGCCATATCTATAACCTCGCTCTGATACCAATTGTAGTGACCCTGTGCTATGAGGAATAAACACTAGAGGGGGGTGAATAGTGTTTTATAGAATTATAAGGAATTTACGCCAAATAAAACCCTACTTAACCAACAAATGCGGAATATAAGAAATGAGCAACAACACAAGCAATAATGCAAAGCTAACAAGCAATCTACCCTGGTTCGGTGCCACCCAAGTCTCCCCGACTTGTTACCGGTGCCCTAATCCAGCAACACCCGGATCCCCTCCGGATACTCTAGCAAACAGCTAGAGCTTTCCTTTAGCCCACTTGCGGAAACCCCACAAGTGCAATCGACCTACAATCGATGTCCGTGTATCCCACAACCCGGGAACACACAAAGTCCTTAATCCCATAACCTGGGACTAAGCACACTCACACACACCGAGAGTAAAATGAAATCTTGACTCCCACAACTTGGGATCAAGCCAATCCTCTCACCACCGTGAGTATACAACAATTAAGAAGTATAACGAATGAAATATAAAACTTCTTACTACAAAATCCTATGCCTTGAGAAATACTTACCAATTTGGGGCAAGAATGGATTTTGAGGAAGATGAGATCACCAAACCCTAGCTCCACCAAGATGAGCAGTAATAGATGGCTAGGGAGAAGATGGTGACTTGGATTCAAGCTCTTAGCTTGAGAAGCTCACAAGGTATGAGAATTTCTCTTGAGGAATTAGTGCTCAAAGATGTGAAAATGTCTCTAATTTCAGCCTTGGATCCCTGGTTAGAAGCACTCAAACTTATATAGGGAAGAGAGAAAACAGTCACAAAAATCGTGGCATTAAATGCCCAACGGATCTATTTCTGAAGCTGCTTAATCGGTCTAAGAAGGATCACTGACTGATTAGTTTTGCAACTAGTCGGTCGGTGAACCTTCTTGGACCGACTAGATGGTTGACAGAGAAGATGGTGAAATCATGGGTAAGCACTAGTCGGTCTAAGAAGGATCATCAACCGACTAGATTGACAACTAGTCGGTCAGTGAACCTTCTTGGACCGACTAGATTGGCTTTTAATCGATTAACCATCCTTCTTGAACCAACTAACAGGTCAACAGTACAAAGGTCGAATTTCACAAGGCAAACTAGTCGGTCTGAGAAGAGACACCAACCGACTAGATCGTCATTTAGTCGGTCGATGAACCTTATTGGACCGACTAATAGGTCAACAAATAGGCTTGAATAGATTAGGACAACTAGTCGGTCTGAGAAGGATTTTCAACCGACTAGATCGTCATCTAGTCGGTCGGTGAACCTTCTTGGACCGACTAATTGACCAACAGTGAATGAGCTGAATTTAACTAGGATGTCTAGTCGGTTCAAGAAGAATTTCCAACCGACTAGATCGTCATCTAATCGGTTGGTTCTTCTACTTGAACCAACTAAGATGCATACGAAGCCGAGAAAAGAAGTGATAAGCTACGGGAAAGTTTCTAATGGCTTCTAAGGCAATCCTAGAGATAAGATATGAAAGTTTAGAAGATTTCTAGGCAGGTACTACTCAAGGCTTAACATTCTACTAAACCGAAGCTAGAAGACAATAAAAGTAAACATGACAAACCGTCTTCAAAGCTTCATCATGGAGAATCCGAATCCCTTGACTTCATGAATACTCCTTGAGCTTCAACGAAGCTCCAGGCACAACGATCACGCGTTATGAGGAAGTCTTGGGACGTCACTTGAGATGAACAAATTACTTTGGCGACGATCTCCATAAATCTTCATGGTCTTGAGTCTTTTAGTTGAATGACTTGAACGTCATAGTCTTCGAAGCTTTTGACTCATCCATTCCTTTCTTCTCTTTGGATTGAATCTCCATTCATTCGTTGATGCCATTGGCTTGAGATTTGAGATAGCCTTTGAGTTCTTCTAGCCAATGCTGCACCTTTGTTGATCTACCGAGTCTCCACTTGAATCAACACGTGTAGTCACTTTTGATCTTCTTGAATCTAATTGGTGACTTTGTAGCTAACTGCAAACACAAGAGTTAGTCACAATGATTTGTGTTTGATCATCATCAAAATCAAGGTGGAGAGTCCAATACTCAACAATGGGGTGATAGTGCGTCATCCGAACTAGGCCGGGCTTCTGCCTCAAGCTCGAATGACGGGGGCAATTATTACGATCTAAAGATCGTGATACTTTGACCTTCCCTCCAAGCTCGCCAAGCAAACAACCAGTTCGCCCATCACCCACCGGGAGTGACCAAGTGACTCATGTTCGGCCCCGCTCCTCGGACGCACCTCGACGATCCTCAGCTTATCTAACACGACAAACGACCTTGTAGAGAAATCCACTGATACTTCCGCCGATCGACAGCCTGACAAAGCACCCACTGGCCGCTGCACCGTCTGACTGTTTGGTGCTTTTGACTCTGACACCCTGACAAAGCACACATGGCCGTTGCGTCGTCTGACTGTTTGGTGCTTTTGGCTCTGGCACCTTGACAAAGCACCCCTGGTCGTTGCGCCGTCTAACAAAAGCATGGCTGACACGCACAGCTCTGACATCCTCGGCCGAACCTTCCGCAGGCTGACATGCCAGCTTAGCATGACTAGTCAGCCTTACCTAACCGCCTCATTCGGCTGTAAATACACCCCCATCTCCTTCGAGAGGGGGTTGGATAATTCATTCGCAAACTCTCACTCACACACAAGAGCAAAAGGCTTCCACATCTTTGTTCTTCCATCCAAATCCGCCCCGCAAGGTTGACCTAACCCTAGCTCGGCCTACGTGTCTGACCCACTTTGATAAGCCCTCTATCTGACTTAGGCATCAGAGAGGCTGCGAGTTGGAACCCAACCTGGCCTTCCTGACGAGCTGCTCTTTACACAGGTGAGCTCGTCCAGGCAGCGAGCTACCAGCGACCAACTCGAGGAGAGCGACAAACAAGCGGCGGACTTGCAGGACTGATCCAGTGAACAACCTCTAAAGTGCGCATAGCCTCTACACCCTCAAACACTTGTAATCTGCCTACCAAATCACCATTAACTTGTAACCACCGTGCCCTTGGTTCTCTATTACTATAAATTCATTGTACACGGATCTTACCCCGCAACTGTAACAATACAAGAATAATAATAATAACAAAATCTAAATACGAAACATGCTGGTTAGTGTGCTTAGCATTATATTAAAATAAATACATAGTACTCAAATCAGTAAGAAAGAGAAAGTTTAGCAGCTATAAGAGAATTTGCTATTTAAAAAAATATTCGAATCAAATCTGGGGACTGTGATCCTCTGGCCCTAACCTCTTGACCTACCGAACTATATCTAAGAGTACTTCCAGTGCCACTACCCAGCTCTAAATGATGACTTTTCATATAATTAATCATAGGTATTTATTCCCTAATGATTCTGTTTATAAACAATTGACACTGAACAAGATCAATGCCATTGGTTCATTACTATTGAAGTTTCACTCTTAATGCCATTGTCAGCATCATGCCTTTCTTGATTGGGCAATCAACTTTGATTTATTTCATCTGTGTCATTTGTCCTGTCATTCTCCAAAAACTAAGTCCAGACCATTGACAACTCCCACCCAACCAACTAGATTAGAAATGCTTTGCCACCATCTGTTAGTGAGCCATCAGAATATGCCATTTTATATTACAACATGACATAAATTTGTATACATTATTCTCTTGTTAAAATCTTGGCAAATTATGTATGTTTCTTTTTACAACACTACACACTTGTATATATATTTGATAAACACAAATAATGAAATTAAGTCAAATATTTAAATCATATTCTATTTAGCCTATTCTTTTTATTTTTATATGGTATTAGAGCTCTCTTCTTTAATGAGTTTTAGATCCATCAAACCCCATGGCCAAAAACTAAGTTTCTCACCTCCTTATTGTTGCCATCATCGGCTCAACTTCTTCTTCCCTTCTGTTGTATGTCATCAATGTCAGTTCTCATGTAATAGATTCTCTTACTCTCCCTGGTTATCCTCAATTCGCATGTGCAATTGAAGCTGTCAACATTTGTTATGATCTTAAGGATGCTACTCTTTCTTGCCCTAATGCTACCAGTTCGACTTTAACCTCCAAATATGCTACTTAGTCTGTGTTTCGGGGTGTTTAGTCCGTGTTTCGGGGTGTTTTCTCACCACTGGTTGATTGTTTGGAGGTCTGGGGATCGTCGCGGTCACGTGAGACGCGTGCGGCCTCCGGGGTCGGTTATCCGAGCGTTTGCTTTGTCGGAAACACGTGGATCCATGCGTCGATGTGCCGAAGAGCTGCCTCGGCAGAGCGACGGTTTCCTGGAACGTTCGGTCGAAAGGGCTTGGGTTCGAGAGCGTTCGGACCCGAACAATGGAGCGCCGAAGGGTGGCTTTGGCTGGTTGTCTCCTTAGATCTGAACAGAAGAGAAAGCTCGTCGGGGGGTCGGACCTTGGTTCCGACCAAGTCTCCTCCGATGCTTAAATCTGACAATAACTGATAAGTATCCGGTAGAATCGAGCTTGGTTCGCAGAGATACCAAGTGCGAATTCTCGAGCTGAGTTATGGAGAAGAAATGTAAAGGTGAAGAAAGGTCTTGAGACGATGACTATTAAGGATGCTACTCTTTCTTGCCCTTATGCTGCCAGTTCGACTTTAACCTCCAAATATGCTACTTAGTCAGCTTTTTCCACCTGAACTGCTCATTACTGGACCCAACAGGAATGCTCCCACTCTTTGCCATTTTCTTAACTATCAGCTCCAACATCATATCATTGATTTCCACTTCTACAACCTCTCGTGATGCTTAGGAGAAGCTCAAACTCTACGCCAACAAATCATGCACTTGAGTTCTTCTATTAAATGAAGAACTCTCCATCATTCAAAATGGATCTCTGTCAGTTATAGAGTTCATTCGTGATGTTAAGAAGCTTATCAATGAACTGGCCCTTATTGTTGGGACCTAAGATGGTAAAGAGAACAGTAGATGGTGGGTGAATAGTGTTTTCAGAAATTACAACTTTACATCTGGAATTCTCCCGGAAGAGGCCGAGAAGCCGCGAGGGGCGCTGCCACAGAGAGCGCACTCGGCAACCTACTTTTATCCCCAACCGGGATGGCCAGCAAGGGAATCCTCACCACATCTCCATCGCCCTACCTAGACAACCCGAGCACCTGGGCGAGGCGCCTGCCGGCTAGGCTAACTAGGACTGATGGCGATCGACCACTGCCCGCTGGCGAGAAGCATCACCGAAGCACGGGTACCCTCCAGGTTCAAAGTGCCAGCCCTGGAGAAGTACGACGGCTCGGGGGACCCCAAGGAACATGTTATGGACTACGACGGGGTCATGAGCTTCCAGGGGGCTGAGGACACTCTGCTTTGCCGCGGCTTCTACACCACCCTCAAGAAGTCTGCCTGGGACTGGTACAACAGCCTCACTGACCAGTCCATCAACAACTTCGAGGACCTATCCCGGATGTTCTGTCAACAATTTGTGGCCAGACGACAGAGGAAGCCGGGCTCGGACCTCCGGTTTGACGGGATATAGAGGCCGGGCGAGACTCTGAGGGCCTATATGAAGCGCTTCAAAGCCCAGCGACTGAACGTCGAGAGCTGCCCCGAGCTAGTCATAACAACGGCCCTGAAGAAGGGGCTTCGACATAGGGGCCTGAAGAAGAACCTACACAATGACCCCCCCGAAGGACCTCGCCGAGGTCATAGCTCGGGCAGAACAGTTCATACTGACTGAAGAGGCCATGGCGGCGGAAGAAGGGGGTCCCGACAGGGACCAAGCGAAACTCCAAGCACGACAAAAGTGAGCACCGTGAGCCAGAGGATCACATGTTGGAGAAAAAGCCAAGGGGGAGCAGCGCAGGGGGAAGCGCCACCCACCAAGCTAAACGCGACCCAGACGCCGTCCTGACACAGGCTTAGAAGGAGGGCCACATTAACAATCCGCACCCAAAGATGAAGGGCGGTCGAAGGGACGAGAAAAAATACTGCAGGAACCATAACGACAACGGCAAGTTCACACCAACAACTGCGTGTCCCTTGAGATCCGACTCAACACTCCACCGTGTCGAACCTCCTAAAGAGGCCATAAGGCTGGGGAGGACAACTCCCCTAGCAGGCTGACAACTCAAATTGGTCGTAAGGCTGGGCAACTCCCCCAGTAGGCCGATTGCTCGATCGACCGTAAGGCTAGGGAGGGAAACTCCCCCAGTAGGCCGACCACTCAAATCGGTCGTAAGGCTGGTGGCAACTCCCCCAGTAGGCCGATCGCTCGATCGATTGTAAGGCTGGGGGCAACTCCCCCAGCAAACCGATCACTCGATCGACCGTGAGGCAGGGGGCGACTCCCCCAGTGGACCGATCACTCGATCGACCGTAAGGCTGGGGCGACTCCCCCAGCAGGCTGATCACTCGATCGACCGTAAGGTTAGGTGCAACTCCCCCAGCGGGCTGATTATCTGATCAACCGTAAGGTTGTGAGCAACTCTCTTAGCGGGTCGATCACCCGATCGACCGTAAGGCTGGGGGCAACTTCCCAAGCAGGCCGATCACTCGACCGACTGGAAGGCTGGGGCAACTCCCCCAGTAGGCCGATCACTCAACCGACCGTAAGGCTGGGGGCAACTCCCCCAGCAGGTCAATCACTCGATCGACCGTAAGGCTTGGGGGCAACTCCCCCAGTAGACCGATCACTCGACTGACTGTAAGGCTGGGGGTAACCCCCCAGCTGTAAGGCTGGGGGTAACCCCCCAGCAGGTCGATCACTCGATCGATCGTAAGGTTGGGGCCAGCCCCCCAGTAGGCCGATCACTCAGATCGGCTATAAGGCTAGGTGCAACTCTCCCAGCAGGCTGGTCTCTCGATCGACAATAAAGCTGAGGCAACCCCCCAGCGGGCCAATCACTCGATCAGCTGTAAGGCTGGGGTCAACTCTTCCAGCAGGTCGATCATTCGGTTCAGCCGTGAGTCTGGAGGTAGCTCCTGCAGCAAGCCAATCGACTCGTCAAACGTCGGGCTGGGGCCAACTCCCCTGGCAGATCGACACCGCATCGACCATAAGGCTGGGGCAACTCCCCCAGCATGCCGATCACTCGGTCGACTGTGAGTCTGGGGGTAGCTCCCCGAGCAAGCCGACCGACCAGTCGACCGTCAGGCTGGGGGGCAACTCCCCCAGCAGATCGACGTCACATCGACCCTAAGACTGGGGCAGCTCCCCCAGCAGGTCAATCCTAAACTGGCCATAAGCCTGGGGCAACTCCCCCAGTAGGTCGATCCTAAACTAGCCAAAGGCTGGGGAAAACTCCCCATGTATGTAATGACCCGCTCTCGGGGCCCATTACTTATTTGATTTACTTACAGGTCTTGCAGTTTACCAGTGAAATCAATATAGTTACAATCCAGATATGTACCAAATACTCAAACCAGCGTACACACATTATTACAGTCCAAATTAAACTATACGGCAAGCAGCACTCTCTCACCCAAAATACATAAAAAGGAAATAATGAAAGAAAATGCGAATATGAAATACATAGTACAACATATACACCAACACATGCAGCTAAAACTCTGCAGCCTCCGGGTCAAACTTAGGCTCCTCGAACTCGGAGGCAACCTCCTTGATCAAGTCGTCGTCTGCTGGTGTCATAAATGGAAGCGTAGATAAGTCACAACAATTCTAAATATAGAAATGAAGCCGTGTACAAGTATGACAAAAGTTGTCATGCACCGCTTCCCAAAAACGTGGAGGCGAAGCGTGAGAAGGTCCGCTCAGACTTGAAGCTACAAAGATGCAAGTGCGATAAGCGTCAATCACTTTAAACTGCATGTCCTTGCAACACGAAACGAAACAAAGATAATAATAAGGAAATGAGACAAAAGATAAATCTCAGAATATCCATAATAATAAATTCCAACATCGCAGAAAAGCCACCAGGCTAAAAGAAAAGAGTCTAAAAGAGGCCCCAGCATGGCCAACAAAAGTACAAAGTACGAAAACAAAGTAATGGTGCTACGCACCGACAACTAACAACAACCTAAGCAAAAGCAACTCCAAATCAGTCTCTAAGACTGGTCTCCGGTGTCCACCAACTCCTCGTCAAAAGTAGGCTCTGGCTCACCGTCAGTAAACACCACGTCCTCAGCTACGATCTCTGGCTTAGGGTCTAATATGTGACACCCAAAAGAGCAAGGGGCACATGTCAGCAAGTCTACAAGAGACTTGTGCAAGGAAACTGAAAGTAGGTAAAGCAACCTAGTAGTTCTAGCATGAATGCAATGACATGGCAGTTAAAGTATGTGTGCAACAAGTAAAGTAAAGTAAAGTACGAGCATGGCATTGATGTCAAGTTTTACAAGAAACACTCACTAGTACAAGACAAGTAGAGTAAGCACGTCGTGCACAGAGATTACGCCTTTTGGCTAGAGTGGTTACGCGGGCCAACTCCTAAGCTCAAGTGATCGCTTAACCCTACCCCTCCACGTGTATATGGACTGACGCCCATCTTCTGAATCACGAGCCAGGAAGTGTTTTATCATGATGGCATAGGGGTGCACCTAGCCAGACAAGGGAGTACAAGTACAAGTATTGTAGCGTGTGCTACGGATGCAACAATTTACTTGGATAACATGTAAGATGCAATACATGGCAGTTAAAAGTGCGTACAGATAAGGAAATTAAACGTGACAGATATCAATGCATGCATGACATGGCAGCATGACGAATTTAGCTTCGTTGTCAAGCTAGATCCTAAAATTGCGTCTAGACAGCTATCATTTCACTGTCTAGTCTCTTTTACGCTAAAAATAAGGAAGTGGCCTAAAAACATGGCCCTACACAAGAGTTGGCAAGTTTCACTTGCCTGCAAGTACAACGTCTGAGAACACCGTCCAACGAGTCCAAAGTCACAATATTCTATGTGCACAAGTCCACCGGCCTACATCAGTTTTATTAATCTTGATTAGTGAATTCTAAAACATTTAAAATACTTTAAAAACATTGATTTTAGTCTTGATTAACATGCAATAGGTTGGGGGTCCTAGGGGTGCAAAGCGTTACCTCAACACGACGCGAAAGCTACACTGGCGTCGGGTAGCGACGCCAGGGGTTGGAATAAAAGATCGCGCTCCAAGTCCAGATTCCAAAATAGATTCCTCGCTGGAAAGATCAGAGCAGCAACCGGAGCAACGGATCCAGATTCCAAAGCTAGCACATGCGACGACGGGCTACGATGTGTCGCAACGTCGTAAATGGCAAATCGTCGGAGAGAAAGCTCCTAGGTGGGGCCCGCAGTAGTCCTAGGGACCAATGGGGGACCCACAATATCTCTGGAGAACTTGGGGGGCCACGGTGGCAAGCGGTGTGACGGATGCGGGGTTGCGACGATTGACTCTCGGTCGGACACAGCCGGTGCGGGGGAACGGCTCGGTCAGACACTGCGGACGGTCGTGCACGCAGCGGGGTGCGATGCGGGGGTCGGTGCTCTCGGTCGGTGCGGAGCAAGCCGTCGGTCGGGCGCTGCGGATGTGGGGGTTTGGGCGCTGCAACGTTGCAACCGTTGCAACGTTGTGGAGTCCAGGCGTGAGCGGGCGGACGCCTCGGTCAGGCACGGTGCGGAGCGGGGACAGGAGCGGGGCGATGTGGGGTGCGGAGCGAGCGCTAAGCGGGTAGGGTCTCTCGGTCTGACCGAGAGATCCTCTCGGTCGGACATGGAGATGCGAGCGGGCGGCTGCAGCGGGTGCGGACGGAGTTTGGTGCGGGCGGGGGCTTCGGTCGGTGCGGGGAAACGTGGGCTGTTTCCTCGGTCGGTGCGGGTGACGGCTGAACGGGGTTGCGACGATTCGTCGCAAGCGTGAATTTGGGTTTTGGAAGCGGCTAGGGTAATTTTCTTGCGAAAATAGGTCTTCCTAGGGGTTGTTTATATAGTGTAGAGGGGTTGACTTGGTCTAGGGCTAATCCTAATGGGATTAGGAGTTTAAAATAATTTAAAATTCAAATCTCTCTTTCCTAATCACATAGGGATTGGGTGCAGCCAAGATAGGGGCTATGATTTGGCTCAAAAATTGTTTAAACCGTTTTAAACTTAAATAAATTTTATTTGGCCGAAAATAATTTAAAACGTAGCTATTAAAAATATTTAAAGCTTTGTAAAAAATGTAAAAGTGGTCAAATAAACTCCAAAAATTATAAAATAAATATCGGGGTGATCGTGGTGATGAAAGAAAGCTAACTAAGAAGACGTGTCTCGATTTCGACGTCGGACGACGAAACTAAAAATAGAAACGTCTCCCGTCAAAAGTGAAAATCGCAACGTCTCATCGAATAAGATTAAATTGTGGGAAAACGACTCGAGAAATGTCG
>JAULAV010007911.1:0-25003 GCA_030789695.1 Scilla litardierei
TTCCTCAACTGCTTCTGTCGACGGTCCAAAATCTGCACAGACTGATGGTCATAGGTCAGGTCCAGACGGACTGTAATCTCTGAGAAATCCACTGTGTGCGATGGATCACTGACGTACCGATGTAACTGAGATATGTGGAATACGTCGTGAACTCCCACCAAAGATGGTGGCAGAGCAAGGCGGTAGGCCACTGCTCCCACACGCTCCAGCACATCGAAAGGTCCAATATACCTCGGGCTCAGCTTTCCCTTCTTCCCGAAACGAATAACCCCGCGGTTCGGTGAAATCTTCAGGAAGACGTGATCTCCAGGCTGAAACTCCAAAGGTCTCATCTTGGCATCTGCCCAATGCTTGAAACGATCATGTGCAACTCTGAGCTTCTCCCTGATGTCTCTCACGACATCCACAGCTTCCACTATCATCTCTGGACCCAACAGCTCCCGATCTCCGATGTCATCCCAGCTCAGTGGCGATCGACATTTTCTCCCATATAAGGCAGCAAACGGCGCCATGCCAATGCTCGCCTGGTAGCTATTGTTATATGAAAACTCCACCAAGTGGAGATGGTCCTCCCAAGTCCCTTCAGATCGAGCGTGCAAGCTCGCAGCATATCCTCCAGTATCTGAATAGTCCGCTCGGACTGGCCATCGGTCTGCGGGTGGTACGCCGTGCTGAAACTCAGACTCGTACCCAAATTCTCTTGCAGGATTTTCCAAAACTAAGATGTGAACCTTGTGTCTCTGTCGGACATAATGCTCATGGGGACTCCATGTAAGCGTACAATCTCATGCACGTACACGGTCTACATCACAACTAACTCGAAGAGGAAATTAAACGAGAAATAGAAATGAAATTTACCTCTAGATATTTCCTCGCCAAAGCTTCCGTAGACTGGCCCACTCGAAATGGGATAAAGTGCGCAGACTTAGTCAATCGATCTACGATCACCCAGACTGCGTCGTTCTGCCTCGGGGTCCGAGGTAAACCAGTCACGAAATCCATCGTAATATGTTGCCACTTCCACTCCGGGATAGAAAGCGGTTGCAGTAACCCAGCAGCACGATGGTGCTCAGCCTTCACTTGTTGGAATATCAAACACTTGGCAACGCTCCTTGCCACACTCCTCTTCATGCCAATCCACCAGTAGTTCAGACGGAGGTCCTTATACATCGTGGTGCCACCAGGATGTATAGAATATGGTGAGCTATGAGCCTCGCTCAACAGCTCCTCCCGAATCACCTGTAGGTACGCAGAGTCTGCTGCCGTACCGCAGCGAACCATCCTCATAAATCACGAACGCCGTCCGTAGTCCAGCTTCAACCTGCCTCCTGATCCTCTGTAGCTTCGGATCTCCTGCCTGTGCTGCCTTGATCCGATCCACGATCGTGGACTGAATCTGCAAATTCATGAATGAATGAACCACACCAGGTAGAATGACCTCTAAATCCATCTCTTTCAGCTCCTGCTGAATCCTCCAGTCGGCAGTGTTCATCATAGCAGTGGGAAGTCTACTCAAAGCATCGGGCACTACGTTCACCTTCCCGGGATGATACTGCAGGTCTATCTCGTAGTCAGCCTTGAGATCTAACCATCGTCTCTGTCGCATGTTGAGCTCCTTCTGCGTGAAAATGTACTTCAAGATTTTGTGATCGGTGAAAATCTTCACGCTCTCACTCAGCAAGAAGTGCCTCCAGATCTTCAATGCAAAAATCACCGCTGCCAACTCCAGATCGTGCGTCGGGTAATTCTTCTCGTGAGTCCTCAACTGACGAGAAGCATACGTGACCACGTGGCCATGCTGATGCAAGACGCATCCCAGGCCCTTCCCTGATGCATCACAATATACTTCAAAGCCTCCGCTCCGATCCGGTACTGCCAAAACCGGTGCCGTGGTCAACTTCGCCTTCAAGATACTGAAAGCCTCCTCACAAGCATCTGACCACTGAAACTCAACATCCTTCCTCGTCAGCTTCGTCATCGGCTCCGCAATCTTCGAGAAGTCCTTGATGAAACGTCGATAATAGCCTGCTAAGCCAAGAAAACTCCTGATATCAGACGCTGACTGCGGAGTCGGCCAATCTCTGACTGCTCTGACCTTCTCTGGATCTACAGATATGCCATCACCGGACACCACATGTCCCAGGAACGCGACTCTGTCCAGCCAGAATTCGCACTTGCTATACTTGGCATAAAGCTTATGTCGCCTCAGCGTCTCTAGCACCGTCCTCAGATGACAGCTGTGCTCCTCCTCAGACTTCGAGTAAATACGTATGTCATCTATGAAGATAACGACATACTTATCCAAGAAGTCGTAGAATATCAAATTCATCAGATTCATGAATACAGCTGGAGCATTGGTCACGCCGAAGGGCATAACCACGAACTCATAGTGTCCGTACTTCGTCCGGAAAGCTGTCTTGGGCACATCATCCTTCTTCACCTTCAGCTGATGGTATCCGCTCCTCAAATACAACTTCGTGAAAACTCTCGAACCTCCCAGTTGATCAAAAATATCTTCGATGCGTGGCAGCGGATACTTATTCTTCACTGTGACAGCATTCAGTCTTCGATAGTCCACGTACATCCTGCGGGACCCATCCTTCTTCTTCACAAGCAAAACTGGTGCACCCCACGGTGACACACTAGGGTGGATGAAACCCTTCTGCAGCAACTCATCTAATTACTTCCGCAGCTCCTCAAGCTCGGCGGGAGCCATTCAATACGGTGCCTTCGATATCGGTTGCGCACCCGGCATCAGATCGATGCCGAACTCCAGAGCCCTGTCGGGTGGCAAAACCGAGATGTCCTCCGGGAAGACATCGTTGAAGTCCTTGACGACTGCTGGTCGGTCAATCTCCATCTGCAAAGCTGCTAAAATCGGCACCTCCGGCTTGGCCAGAAATCTGATGGGCCCAAGCGACTCATCTCTGCTGCGAAACTCGAACTCCGGATGGCCTGGAATCCGGAATACCACTCTCTTGCTGTGACAGCCGATCGAGGCATGGAAATCTCCCAGCCAATCGATGCCAAGAACGACATCAAAATGCGGCAGGTCGTGGACGATGAAATCTGCAAATAATTCGTGTCCACTGACCACCAAAGGAATCGATCGACAACCCCTGTTCACAGTCACCACTCCGTTCCCTGTGGTGATGTCCCAACACTTAGGAAGTGTGTGGGTGGGAATGGAGTGCTTTGTTATAAATCTCCGGGATAGGATGCACATGGATGCACCGGAGTCGAACAAAGCCAAAGCAGGGTGAGAGAACACTAGAATGGTGCCTAAGAGGTAAAGAGACTAAGGTCAACAACACTACTCTAGCAAACAAGGCAAACAATCAACACTAACAATAAGGTCTACTCTATGAAATGAAAGACTAGATTCGGAGCATATCTGCAATAACTCCATCTAGTTCTTCAGTCTCAACAGCGGTCATGGTGTAAGCCGGCCTCTGGGGTTGCACTGCCCTCTGCAACATTTGTCTCTGTGGCGCCAAGGGTGGTCCTTGTACAGCAGCTCCTCTCTGAACTGGGGCAGGTGCTCTACCCTGTAGTGGGGTTGGTGCTTCGACCATGGCATGACGCGCTCTCTGACAATCCTTAGCAGCGTGTGACACATCTCCACAAACCAAGCACAATCCCAGCTTCCTCCTGCAATCCTTCTGAACATGTCATGGCTTGCTGCAGAAGTGGCATGGTCCCTTACTCTGAATCTGCATAGGTGCTCCTGGCCTCTTGAAAGGCACTGTCTGAACTGGCCTCATCTCCGGCCTGGCGGGTGGCCGGTACTGCTCCATGGGGCGCTTCCCTCTATCAACTGGAGGGTCAGGCAGGTGCGATATCGTCTCATGATTCTTCGCAGCATCCAATACCTCTCTCATGGTCAAGAAGCTAGCCGAGGACATAGAAGCCTGGACCTTTGATTCGGAGTGAATATTGCGTATTTAACCCCCTAATTAGACCTATTTTGTGCCTACATGATGCTTGATTGTTCTCTAATGCATTCGTATTTTTCTCATCATCATTTATTAGAGAAATTACTCTATTTGTGCACAAAACACGAATTTTATTGAGTATTTCTGCCTTTTTATATTTTTCCTAGCACCGTTTTGATCTCACGATTCCAACGACTATTTATTTGTATTTTTCTGAGATCTGTGCTAATTACTGTGTATTTTTGAATGTAGAATACCATTTAAATACAGAAATACGCTCGAAAATACGATTATACGGCCGCTGCCCAATCATCGCTTGACACGTGGCGCAATCTGGGCGGTTCCCGCTCAATCGGACCGCAGTAGCTCTTGGCGACGCGGCACGTTCTTATCCGTCTATCGCTGATCGGACGGCTCACAGCCGCTGCAAACGAAGCGAACGGAGGCGCCCTTGACTTCCACGTGGCACGCATCGACGTAGTCTCCGCCCAAATAAACGGTTCGCATTTAGCAGAGATCGCGATTCGAATTCGAATCCCCCGCGGTCGACGTGGCCCAATACAGATCGATCGATTTCGATCGAGCGGACGAGGTTCCTCCACCCACGAACGAGAGCAGAGGGCGACGCGGCGACAGCAGAGCCGTTGGATGATGATCCAACGGCCGATATATTTTCCTACGCGTAACCTGGCGGAGCGGAGCGGGGAGAGATCGCAGCCGTCGAGCCTTTGATCGGACGGTCCACGATCGAATCCTAGGCGAAGGCGGATAGCTTAGCGGATTTGGGCGCGCAATGGCGAAGATCCGATAAAGAGCGCCACGTGTCGCAACGTGGTTAAATCCCGATTTGATCAACGGCCACCATTTGCACCGACTTGAGATGCGGGTTTGGGTTCCATTTGGGTGCGGGTTTCGACCCGTTAAGCTTCTTAAACCCGCAATGCTAATATATAAGCGTATTTCTAGGGTTTTGGGGGGTATTCTGGCGTATTTTGGGACTTTTGGAGCGGCTACTGTGCGTATTTCTCCAGGGGAAAATTCTGAAAAATTCCAGAGGCTATTATTCCTATTCTAAAGGAGTTTTGGGTTCTAAAGTGGAGATTTGGTGATAAATTCTTGAACTTATACCCCGTATTTGGTGTATTTTATCGTATTTTGGCTATTATAACGATGTATTTGGCTATCAAATCTGATTTTTATTGCACCATGCGTGGCTAATCTCTTTGTGCTATGGTTTTGATGTAATTAGGAGTATTTAGTTGATGAATTTCATGTCTTTAGCCCTATTTTCATGTCAAAATTGCTCGTAACATTGATTTCTACAACGTATTTGTTGGGTATTTGCTTATTGTCGATATTATTTACATCCCGTATGGCTAGGCCCTGACAAGGCTAGCCAATTTATGTTCACTAATCTGAACTTATTATTGCTTTTATCGTTTAATGAAATCAATGTTGCTAGTGATGCGTATACGGCCACTTTGACTAGTTTTCATCGTTTCATCTTCCGACGTCTTCGTGCCCTGACCGGACGAAGCGTTGAGTTATATAAAAGACATGATATTTCAGCGATTATTAACTCCTAATGAAATCACAACCGTAGCACATTCACTTCATATGTGTTGGTGCTGACGTAGCTAGGGTGTCGCATTCGTTGATTTCTATATCTTTTCGCCCTATCTTAATTGTATATCCTTTGGCACGTTTTTATACGCTTGATAGCCATACTTTCCGACGTTCTCGTGCCCTGACCGGATGAAACGTTGAGTTATAGAAGAGGTATTGATTATCATTGATTGCACACACCCTAACGAAATCAAACCCAACACAAACTCCCCATACTTGTACCCCTACCAAAGTCACCGTAAATATCGTAGGATTTTCATTTCTTATTCCATACTCTTGATCCTATATCTTTGTGTTTGATAGGTGGTTGGCTAACGGCATATTATTACTCTTTTCAAATTGACGTTTGTAGTTTTGCAGGTCAGTTGTCCCGCGGATTCGATACCTGGACTCACCAGGATATTACTTGCACGATCTCCTGCGCTTGGGAGTAGTTCTCACATCATTTGAGACGAGGCAAGTTTTTGGCGCCGTTGCCGGGGATAACAGTACTTGCAATCTACGATTTCAGTTTGTTTGGAGGAACATTCGGTGAGATCCTTCCATCTTATAGTCTAGGATTTTTTATTTTATTTTTTTTGTTTTCTTTTTTAAGAATGGAGTATATGGACTACATGAAATTCTATTGCACGAACAATTTGTATGATGCAGAATATTATAAGGCACACAAACATAGGATGGAGAAGCTCAAGATCGTTGGTTTTAATCAGACTGATTGTGAAACTTTCTTTCAGGCCTGGAGGAGGTTCACAGACATAATATCGAGCTATCCGCAGCATGGTTTCACAAAGAAAGAACTTATGGAGTCCTTCCTAGGTGGACTACGACCACAGCTGCAGGAATTCTTGGGAGTCATGACGCCGATAGAGGCGTGTAATTACATGGAGTCTCTAGAAGGGGATGCTGAAATCACGAAAGAGACTTCAGAGTGCGATTCAACGGAGCCTTCAAGCCTTGATCCAGAGGAGCAAAGTGTAGACGTACCTTTGCACCACTTGAAAGAGGAAGTTCAATTGCTCATTCAGACACAGGAGGCCACATCCCATCAATTCCAAGAAAACTTCCTTGCTCGGAGTCGGCAAATTCAGCAATCCATTGAAAATCTTACGCTGATTTCCACTTGCTTAGAAGAATATAAATCTTTTGAAATTCAATTTCCAGAAACTAATGTGAGTCCATCTTCTATTGCAGGTATATCGAGCGATCCATGTCACGATGAAGTCACGAATGAAAGCATTGACATGGCAGGAAGTGTGTGCAAAGTAGAGGATGAGCGAGCAATTTTGGATGAACAGGAGGATGAGACGACTAGGGACATTGGTTTAAAGAATATCACTATTGAGCCCGAACCATTCCCTTCCCCAGTTTTTTCCCAAAATCATTTACCCCTCTCCACTTTGACCGAGCATCATACCGAGCGTAGTGCACATTTCTCAGGGAGTTGTCATCACCATGCTCTATTTTACTTCACCTATTTTGATGACTATATTTGGAATGTGTTTATGGCGAAGAATTTTAAAATAAATTGGACTGACGTGACTCATCTCTTGCAGGATACAGGTGACCAGATTATAGAGATGCTGGGAGTTACGTTGCTGGGGTCCAATTTAGCTAAAGAAGGAAGAATAATCGCCGAGGAGCGCAAGGAACAAATTGAATAACTTCCTCCACCATTAAAGATTCAGGATCCGCCATTTGAACACGGTGTGTTCTTTCCAGTAGCGTAGAATTTTATTTGCTTTCTAGGATGCTTGCTTGAATAAACTCGTACCCTCTTCGACATTGAGGACAATGTCCATCTTTAGTTGGGGGGTGTGTATGAGACCTTAGGATTTTTTTTTCAAAAGCATGGCATAAGGAAAGAATGAACCACCAATCTCACATTTTTAAACTCCTTCATATACCTCAAATGCGGATGATTATGCATTAACGGAGTTCTAAAATTTTTTTTAATGGCTTGAATTAATTTTTTCCTCCATGAATTACCGTTAATATGCTATTCATGAAAAATTTTCAATTGCCATGATTAATATCTCGAAATAGTTTGAATTTATTTCATGCATGCTAATGTGATGAAAAAGCTTGAGTATACGCGATTTTTTTGAAAAGTCTTCAAGTTGAAGAGGAATTTGGCCTTGGTTATTGATGTTTATATTCAAAGAATGGGTGTTGAGTTGCTTACAAAGAAAAAAAGAGAAAAAGATGAAGAAGAGAAAAGAAAAAATGAAGGAAAAATGAATGAAGAAAATGAATAAGTTTGGCACTAATACATAACTTGGTTGGCTCGAGTAGTACCGTCCGAGGGGTCCTTTTTGGCCTAATGCCCTATTATTGTCTGATTTGGGAGCCATTGACAGGAAACTCACTCATTTGATGGAGCGATCCAAGTTATACATTTTTCTGCGAATGTTGCTTGATGCGCGTTACGCGGAACGAATAAAAGTAAAGAAATGGTGAATATATATTAAGCAACTTCATTACCCATATCTTGAATGATTGTTTTGATAGGCCAATTCCTTGGAAACAAGAAAACTAGAGAAAAACGACGTGTTATACTTTCGCTTGCGCAAAACGATGCTTGTATGTTATTTATTCACACTAAATTAGAGAAAATATCATGTGATTGATTTTGTTCATGGATGTGTATATTGATGGTGAAGATCATGTTGGAAAGTGTATTATTGAGCCACGCCATAAGCGATTGATAGAATTATTTTTTATTGATCATCCGTATTTAACGCTCTTTTTGCTAGGGACTAGCAAATCGCTAGTTGGGGGGTGTGATTCGGAGTGAATATTGCGTATTTAACCCCCTAATTAGCCCTATTTTGTGCCTACATGATGCTTGATTGTTCTCTAATGCATTCATATTTTTCTCATCATCATTTATTAGAGAAATTACTCTATTTGTGCACAAAACACGAATTTTATTGAGTATTTCTGCCTTTTTATATTTTTCCTAGCACCGTTTTGATCTCACGATTCCAACGACTATTTATTTGTATTTTTCTGAGATCTGTGCTAATTACTGTGTATTTTTGAATGCAGAATACCATTTAAATACAGAAATACGCTCGAAAATACGATTATACGGCCGCTGCCCAATCATCGCTTGACACGTGGCGCAATCTGGGCGGTTCCCGCTCAATCGGACGACAGTAGCTCTTGGCGACGTGGCACGTTCTTATCCGTCTATCGCTGATCGGACGGCTCACAGCCGCTGCGAACGAAGCGAACGGAGGCGCCCTTGACTTCCACGTGGCACGCATCGACGTAGTCTCCGCCCAAATCAACGGTTCACATTTAGCAGCGATCGTGATTCGAATTCGAATCCCCCGCGGTCGACGTGGCCCAATACAGATCGATCGATTTCGATCGAGCGGACGAGGTTCCTCCACCCACGAACGAGAGCAGAGGGCGACGCAGCAACAGCAGAGCCGTTGGATGATGATCCAATGGCCGATATATTTTCCTACGCGTAACCCGGCGGAGCGGAGCGGGGAGAGATCGCAGCCGTCGAGCCTTTGATCGGACGGTCCACGATCGAATCCTAGGCGAAGGCGGATAGCTTAGCGGATTTGGGCGCGCAACGACGAAGATCCGATAAAGAGCGCCACGTGTCGCAACGTGGTTAAATCCCGATTTGATCAACGGCCACCATTTGCACCGACTTGAGATGCGGGTTTGGGTTCCATTTGGGTGCGGGTTTCGACCCGTTAAGCTTCTTAAACCCGCAATGCTAATATATAAGCGTATTTCTAGGGTTTTGGGGGGTATTCTGGCGTATTTTGGGACTTTTGGAGCGGCTACTGTGCGTATTTCTCCAGGGGAAAATTCTGAAAAATTCCAGAGGCTATTATTCCTATTCTAAAGGAGTTTTGGGTTCTAAAGTGGAGATTTGGTGATAAATTCTTGAACTTATACCCCGTATTTGGTGTATTTTATCGTATTTTGGCTATTATAACGATGTATTTGGCTATCAAATCTGATTTTTATTGCACCATACGTGGCTAATCTCTTTGTGCTATGGTTGTGATGTAATTAGGAGTATTTAGTTGATGAATTTCATGTCTTTAGCCCTATTTTCATGTCAAAATTGCTCGTAACATTGATTTCTACAACGTATTTGTTGGGTATTTGCTTATTGTCGATATTATTTACATCCCGTATGGCTAGGCCCTAACAAGGCTAGCCAATTTATGTTCACTAATCTGAACTTATTATTGCTTTTATCCTTTAATGAAATCAATGTTGCTAGTGATGCGTATACGACCACTTTGACTAGTTTTCATCGTTTCATCTTCCGACGTCTTCGTGCCCTGATCGGACGAAGCGTTGAGTTATATAAAAGACATGATATTTCAGCGATTATTAACTCCTAATGAAATCACAACCGTAGCACATTCACTTCATATGTGTTGGTGCTGACGTAGCTAGAGTGTCGCATTCGTTGATTTCTATATCTTTTCGCCCGATCTTAATTGTATATCCTTTGGCACGTTTTTATACGCTTGATAGCCATACTTTCCGACGTTCTCGTGCCCTGACTGGACGAAACGTTGAGTTATAGAAGAGGTATTGATTATTATTGATTGCACACACCCTAACGAAATCAAACCCAACACAAACTCCCCATACTTGTACCCCTACCAAAGTCACCGTAAATATCGTAGGATTTTCATTTCTTATTCCATACTCTTGATCCTATATCTTTGTGTTTGATAGGTGGTTGGCTAACGGCGTATTATTACTCTTTTCAGATTGACGTTTGTAGTTTTGCAGGTCAGTTGTCCCGCGGATTCGATACCTGGACTCACCAAGATATTACTTACACGATCTCCTACGCTTGGGAGTAGTTCTCATATCATTTGAGATGAGGCAACCTTCGGACGTAGTCCCTGTCAGAACCGCTCAGCTCGGTTCTCCTCCTTCTTCACCATATGTGGGGCAAAATGGCTCAACATCTCAAACTCAGCCTCATACTCATCGATGGACATGTCCCCCTGCTTCAGATACACAAACTTTCCCATCAGCTCTCTCCTAGCTGCCTTGGTGAAATACTTCTCCTTGAACATATAGCGGAAGGTCTTCCATTCTACTGGCTTCTGCAGGCGCCTCTCCTCAATGCACCACCAGTTCCTGGCAATCTCGGTCAGCTGCATCTTCACTATCTCCACTCTGGTGTCATCTGGAATCTTCGCAGCTATCAGCTTCTCCTCAATGCTCTGGATCCACTCGTCAGCACCCAGAGGTCCTTCCTTCCCAGAAAAAGTCTTCGGCTGAAGCTCATTGAACTGCTTCACTCCTGGAGCAGCTCGAGGGGCAGGTGGAGGAGGTGGTGGTGCAACTGGGGGAGCCTGGGCAGCACGCTGTGACTGCTGAACCAACTGATGCTGCACCTCCAGCATCTCTCTCATCACGCCCAGAAACTGACGGAACTCTCCACCCTTGTCTTCCTGAATTCCATCTCCTGAGCTCCCCGATCGGGTAGTACGTCGTCATGCCATCCTATTGACAGAAGACATAGATTAGACTCGTACAATTACTGGAGGAGAATAAAATGTAGTTCAATACTTTGATTGTTCCAAATTTTACAGAAAGGGTGGGACCTGCATGGGCCACCACTAAAACATGTCACGCCCCGCTTTCCAAAAGTACGGAAGCGGAGCGTGACTAAGGCCCGCTTAGGCCGGAGCTGAGAGCTCAGACCCAATAAGCGTCTGTGGTATTCCAAAATGAAGGAACATGTCCCTGCAAGTTAGTACGAAATAATAAAAGTAATGAAAGGAAAGAGCATATCATTTTATTCCAAAACATTCATCCAAAGTACTGAGAGTCTAAAACGCCTGAAGGGCTACAACTGCAGAAAAGAAAACTACTGGTGCAAGCACCCAAACTAGACGGAAAAACAAAAGGTGCTACGCACCCAATCTAGACTGGAACAGAAACTCTGGAACAGCAATGAGAGGCCTCTAACTCTGGTCCTACTCTGGGATGTACTCTGGATCAGTATCCTCCAGCTCCACGTCTACTGACAAGTCCGCCTCGTCGACGTACTCTGGCTCAACACCTGACGTACAGCACCAAAGACAGGAACTGTACGTCAGGTAAAGTCTACAAGAAACTGTCAGACTCTACTGCAAGTGCACTGTATTATTAAACATCATTTTACTGGTTGATTAACATGCTAGGGTTATACTGAGCTGTAAAAGTAGTAACGCAGCAGGAAAGTAAAGCGAGACAAACAGTAGTCGTAGCGTGTGCTACCGACTACGGGACTATCCTAAAGGTGTCAGAACAAGACGGAAACAAGACACGACACGACTGACAGGACTAGTAAAACACGAAGGGTTCACGCCTTACGGTTCGAGGGGGATCAGACCCTCTCCCCGTGCGCACGCTCAACCCTACCCCAAAACCCCAGAACTCAGGACATGAAGCATGGAGATCACTTTCGCAAGGAAAGCACCTGAAACGCCCGTAGGCTTTTTGTAACACGGAGATCACTTCCGCAAGGGAAGCACCTGAAACGCCCGCAGGCTTTTTGTAACACGGAGATCACTTCCACGAGGGAAGCACCTGAAACGCCCGCAGGCTTTTTGTAACACGGAGATCACTTCCTCAATGGAAGCACCTAAAACGCCCGCAGGCTTTTTGTAACACAGAGATCACTTTTGCAAGGGAAGCACCTGAAACGCCTGCATGCTTTTTGTACAACGGTCACGGGAATCACTCTCGCATGGAGAGCATCCGAAATGTCCGAAGGCTTTTTGTGTAACAGTGACATGACATGACAAGTGTAGGAAGGGTTATTCTAGGGTGTCCACACGCACGCACACACATGGCAATCCTACGGTGTCAAAAGTTGTAGTTTGTCGAGCTTAGACTTCGTCGTCAAGTCTAAGTCGTCAAGGCATCCCGGACGCTATCATTTCATGTCTGGTCCTACACACACACTCACAGTCTAACAGTTCTAATAGTTCAAGACCAAGACGCGGTTGAAAATGCAAGTGGGTGCACTTGCCTACGGTGGCGAGTGTGTCGTCCGTCCGGAGCGTTTCGTCCAAGCGTCGTGCTCTCGGTAGTCCGTCTGAAATAATGACACGGCGACGATGTCAGGTCGTGATATTCATCAGACCTATTAGGTTTGTTTCTAGGTTGATCGGGACTATCCTAGTAGTACAAAATTTGCATTTTATTTTTTTGGTTATTTAGCCTAATCGACGATCTATCCTATGTGTACAGTCAAGAAGTCCATTCGTCGATTTTCTAGGTTTTCTCAACATTTTAAAAGAGCGTAAAGTAAATTTAATTGAGTTACTGATTTTTAATTAGGTTTCAATTTTCTACTGCGTGGGTTTCTACGAGTTAGGGGACCAACCTGAAACGATGATTGCACGGAGATCTGTTGTCGGATCTAAATGGTGGAAGCTCCTCGATGTCAACGGTCTGATCTGGTTGCGGCAGCGAGGAAGTCGACGGTCAGCGACGTCTATGGGCTACGCAGGTGGTGGCGAGGATCTCGGCGTATTCCCGGGGTCGACGACGTCAGATCTGAGGCTCGCGACTTGTGAGAAGGAGAGGGGCTAAAGTGAGGGGGATCACGGAAGGGAGGAAAAAGTGGCGGCATGGGGCTTGGCCATGGGTTTTTGGATCTGGGGAGAGGAGGAGGAAGATGGTGAACGGGAGAAGGAAGAAGAAGAAAGGGAGAAGAAAGGAGAGGAGAGGGGGAGATCTGCTCTTGGAGGGGCGAAGAGGGGGCGCGGCCTGAGGGAATGGCGGTGGAGAAAGGAAGGAGAAAGGGAGGGGAAAACGGCGGCTAAAAAATAGTGAGGAGGGAAGAGAAAAAGACTAGGGTTTAAATAAGAAAAACAAGCGGCGGCTGGGTCCAAACCTAGGGTTTCTGGGTAGATTAGTCTGTCAGAGAAGAGTGGTTGACCGACTAGTTTGGAAACTAGTCGGTCGGTCGTCCAACTGTGACCGACTAAAAGGCAAACAGTGAACATGGTCAACACAGGGTAGACAGATTTAGTCGGTCTGTGAAGGCTCGTCAACCGACTAGTTTGGGAATTAGTCGGTCGGTGAATTTCATTGACCGACTAAGGGTTAAATATGATAGACAATAAGTACTGAGAGTTAGTCGGTCTGAGAAGAAACCCTAACCGACTAGTTTCTCAACTAGTCGGTCGATAGTCGTTCTTTGACCGACTAACAGTAAACAGTAACTCGGCTGTCAGAGAGAACTCAGAATTAGTCGGTCTGAGAAGAAGTGCTAACCGACTAGTTTCGCAACTAGTCGGTCAGTGGATGTGCTTAGACCGACTAAGTGTAAACAATAACTCAGCTGAAATAATCAAGATGAACTAGTCGGTTCCTGAAGAGTTGCCGACCGACTAGATTGCAATCTAGTCGGTTGGTTCCCCTTCTTGAACCAACTAAAATGCATGAATAGTCTCGAATTGAAGTGCGAAGCTTCGGGAAGATTCCTATGGCTTCTAAGAACAACCTAGCTCTAAGATATAGACGCTATGAAGCTCATCATGAATGACTTACTCCAAGCTTATCGTTCTATGGAAAGGAACTAGAAGACTATAAGGAACTGAGCGAAAACGCCCAACCACAGAAATGGGAAAAACATACAAAGGTGAGAACAACCAACACATATATATAATAGATAAAAACCAGTCATTACAGGACGCCACCTCCATTGAGCCTCAAAGGCGATTGAATCCCAACATGAAGGAGGTGGTGAAAAAGGAGGTCATGAAGCTTTTAGAGTCCGACATTATTTACCCCATTTCTGATAGTAAATGGGTTAGTCCCGTGCAGGTTGTCCCTAAGAAAGGGGCATGACAGTCGTTAAAAATGAAAAAAATGAACTAATCTCCACTAGGACTGTCACCGGGTGGCGTATGTGTATCGACTATAGGAAACTAAATAAAGCCACCAAAAAGGACCATTATCCTCTACCCTTCATTGACCAAAGCTTGAGCGCTTAGCCAAGCACAAATACTTCTGTTACCTAGACGGATACTCTGTATTCTTCCAAATCCCGTCACATCGGGAAGACCAAGAAAAGACGACATTCACATGTCCATATGGCACATTTGCCTATCGAAGAATTCCGTTTGGGCTATGTGATGCACCAGCCACATTTCAAAGGTGCATGACGTCTATCTTCTCAGATTTCATCGAGAATATCATGGAAGTCTTCATGGACGATTTTTCTGTTTATGGCACCGAGTTTGATGATTGCTTAGCTAATTTATCCAAGGTCCTGGAACGGTGCCATAACAACAATCTAACCCTGAATTGGGAAAAGTGTCATTTCATGGTGACAAAAGGGGTTATGCTTGGCCACGTTATCACTTCCAAGGTAATAGAAGTCGATAACGCTAAGGTTGAAGTTAATAAGAGCCTACCACCTCCCACTAACCTTAAGGGAATCCGTGGTTTCCTTGGGCATGCAGGTTTTTATCGCCGCTTCATAAAGGATTTTTCTAATATTGCCCGCCCCCTCACGGAGCTCCTAGCCAAGGACGCTCCTTTTGTGTTTACTAACACCTGTTTGCTAGCTTTCAACAGGTTAAAGGAAGCTCTCATCTCGGCCCCGATTATACGGTCGCCAGACTGGAATCTGCCGTTTGAGCTTATGCGTGATGCTAGTGACCAGGCAGTAGGAGTTGTTCTTGGTCAAAGGAAGGAGGGAAAGCTTCATGCTATATACTACGCTAGCAAGACCTTGGATGACGCTCAAAAGAACTACACCACCATGGAGAAAGAGCTGCTAGCCATGGTCTATTCTATCGAGAAATTCAGATCCTACCTCTTGGGGTCCTAGGTGATCATCCACACAGATCACGCGGCATTGAAATACCTACTAAGCAAGAATGATGC
This sequence comes from Scilla litardierei, assembly GCA_030789695.1. Classification (NCBI taxonomy): domain Eukaryota; kingdom Viridiplantae; phylum Streptophyta; class Magnoliopsida; order Asparagales; family Asparagaceae; genus Scilla; species Scilla litardierei. Next base: position 15,459 of record JAULAV010007911.1, read on the forward strand.
TAAACCACGTCTAATACAGTGGATCCTTCTGCTCCAAGAATTTGATATTGAGATCAAAGACAAGAAGGGAGCAGAAAATGTGGTAGCAGACCACTTGTCGCGGCTAATCCAAAGGCACGAGGATAACAGCTTGCCGATTGACGATTCGTTCACCGGCGAACAATTATTTGCGGCGAATTCCTCCGAAGCCCCCTGGTACGCTGATATAGTGAATTACTTGGTGAGTGGCATAGTTCCGATTGGGTTTGTGACCTATTCGAGGAGGATGTTCCTACACGATGCCAAGAGTTACTTCTGGGACAACCCGTACCTGTTCAGGACATGCACCGATGGGATCATCAGGCGATGTCCCAAAGGAAGAAACAACCTCCATCATATCACATTACCACGATCAACCATGTGGTAGACACACAGCTGTCACCAAAACCACGACAAAAATCCTCCAAAGTGGTTTCTACTGGCCCACTATATTCAGGGATACGAATGAATACATAAGGAAATGTGACAGATGCCAGAGGACGGGAAATATCACGAAGAAGAATGAAACACCCCTTCATGGCATCTTGGAGATAGAACTATTTGACTGTTGGGGTGTTGACTTCATGGGACCTTTCCCATCAAGTAACGGCAATAAGTACATCTTGGTCGCCGTCGATTATGTCTCGAAATGGGTGGAAGCCATATCCACCCCCACAAACGACGCGAGGATAGTAACCAAGTTTTTCAAGAATACTATCTTTCCTCGTTCGGAGTCCCCCGGACGATCATAAGTGACGGAGGGAGTCATTTCATCGAGAGAAAGTTCGAGACGATGCTGAAAAAATACGGGGTTCATCACAAGGTTGCCCTCGCCCTTATCACCCTCAGACTAGCGGCCAAGAGGAGGTATCTAACAGGGAAATCAAAAGCATCCTGGAAAAGACAGTTAGCGCCTCAAGGAAGGATTGGTCGCACAAGTTGGGCAACGCCCTTTGGGCATATCGCACTGCCTTTAAAACTCCCAACGACACAACCCCCTACAGACTAGTGTATGGAAAAGCTTGCCACCTTCCGGTAGAATTAGAGCACATGGCATATTGGGCAATAAAGAAAATGAATTTTGACTACCAAAGTGCCGCTACGTATGGAAAAGCTTGCCACCTTCCGGTAGAATTAGAGCACATGGCATATTGGGCAATAAAGAAAATGAATTTTGACTACCAAAGTGCCGCCACGAGAAGAGCCCTACACAGCAATGAGTTGGACGAAATTCGGCGTCATGCTTATGAAAATGCGAAGATATATAAAGAGCGAACCAAGGCCTATCATGATAGAAACATCACGGTTGTTCGCCATGATGTCGGCGACCAGGTACTCCTCTATAATTCAAGATTACGCCTCTTTCCCAGGAAATTAAAGTCAAGGTGGTTCGGCCCTTACAAGATAGTAAGCTTATCCCCGGGAGGTACCGTTGAGCTCGAAGGAAAGAACAGAAACTTCAAGGTAAATGGTCAGAGGATTAAACCTTACAGAGCTAGAGAACCTATAGGACAGGAGGAGACATACTTCCTCGAGGGATCCCACCGACGACGGCTGATAAATCAAGGGGAGTCGAGCTCATGACTAAAAACGAGCGCTTATTGGGAGGCAACCCAATTTCTTAAATTTCGGACTTTCTTTTTCAATTTCCTATTTTTATTTCATATTTTAGAGATAAAATAATAAAATCACAAAAATTTGATGAGTTCATCTTTTGTCTAGATTGGATATGAGAGGAGACACGTAGATCAATGCTTCGATTGGAGGGAAGATGGAGGGGGACAAAAGATTTGGAGAGAAAATCCAAAGGAAAAAGAAGTAGAAAGAAGACAGCTGACTCGACCGAGTAGCCACCCTGCTCGGTCGAGCAGTGCAGACACGGGAAACAGGAGGAAAATCATTTTCGGCTCGTTCCGAGCAAGCATCGACAGCTCGGTCCGAGTTGGCATAAACTCGATCGAGCACTCTGCTGCTCGATCGGATTGTACATGCTTTGGGAAATATGGAGAAATCATCACTCTGCCTACACGGTCGGAGTGGTGTTGGCTCGGCCCGAGCAGTAGACGACTCGACCGAGCAACCTACCGCTCGGTCGAGTATTACAGGCTTTTGGAAATGTGGAGAAAACGACGTTCTGTCTACACGGTCCGAGCGATGGCAGCTTGGCCCGAGCAGTCCCTTGACCGATCGAGCATCTTCCTGCTCGACCGAGCAGGCTAAAGGAAGTATTCTTAGAATTTTATCTCTATTCATCTCGCAATATTACTCGACCGAGCAATCATATTGCTTGGTCCGAGTCATCTCTCGTCGATATTGGGCCGTATTCTTTCGGTCGGGTTTCGAGCTGCTCATTTATACCAGGCCCGTCCTTGCCCTTTAACGCCTCACCCTAATCATCCCGAGCCACCCCTCACTCGACCCGACCGTCTCCCCCCCACGGCCGCCGCCACCCCCAAAACCCGTCCACTCTCTCTCTCTCTCTCTCTCTCTCTCTCTCTCTCTCTCTCTCTCTCTCTCTCTCTCTCTCCCCCCTTCAGACCGTTTTTCCACCCCCCCTTCTTCTTTCCACACCGATGCCTACCTCACGCCTAATTTCCAACCGAGCACCCCCATCTCCTTCTTCGCGATCATAAATCCCCACCAAGCATTAAAACTACTCGGCCTGGCAACCTCACACCTAAAATTCATTTATTTATGTTTAAATATACTGACGTTCTTCCTATCCCTATTTGAGGTACGATTTGCCAACGTCAGAAGACGCTTCTATAAACAGCTTAGGGGATACTCCGGATCAGCGACAATCACGACACCAAACGCAATGCCACATCATCCTAGTCGGTAAATTTGTTCCCCTATTTGGTTTACATACTATCGCACTATTCTTTTCCGTTTGCACAATGCCTCCATGCCGTGCTAGACCCACCAACACTGGCACATCAAACCCTAGGCCTACTCGACGTACGCGTCATACACGCTCGCCCACTCAAACCAACACTGTTGGTAAATCATCCACCAATTCCCCTGTGCCACCCACCGCCCCACTCCCCCTGAACCTCTTTATATCGGCGACACAGAATACGAGGTTACATTCTGTGACGCTGAACAAGGCGACCAGTTCACTGCCATGCTCCTACTATTAAGTCATGGTGGCACCATGACTCAACAGTCGGTCGAGCGTGACCTACCTTTTCTTCAGAGCCTCATTAGTCACTGGCGCATTGACCCACCTCAGGAGTTCCAGCCAGATCCTCCTACACTACCGGGTCCATAGCAGAGGGACCCATCACCACCCCCAGAGGTTGGTGCCTCTGCTTGATGTAGTCCATACCATTTTTTGCCTCCCTCACTTATTTTTGTGCCCATCTGTCTGTTCGGGGGCCCTGAACTTACATAGCTTGGGGGAGGAGCCACCCATGCATCACATTTTCATTTAGCATTGCATCATGTCATACTTTTGTTTTTATTATCTTTTTGCACAGTTTTTATTTTTCACCCGCCCACCCCACCCTTTAGCATCATCTCTCGCCTACTAGCGTTTTCTTAGCAGTGAGGACACTGCTGGGTTTAGCTTGGGGGATGAGCGCTATCTCTTTATTTTTCATTTCTTTTCCTTCATATTTTCTTCCCTTGTTTCAGTTTTTATTTTACTTTTTCACCACTTTTCCACGTCGTTTTCTTTTTTCTCATTTTGCATCATATTTTCTATTTTCACCATGCATGCATCTCTTTTTATTTATTTTCCTATTTTCTCCGCCTTTTTCTCTTTATTTGCTAAGGATGTTCCGCATGATGATACCTCTCATAGCCTTTTAGTCTTTTATGATACTCACTTTCGCTGACATGCTATTAGGATAAATTTCAGTTTTACTATCTATATGCGTGCATTTCTATTCCGATCTATCTGATTAATGCTTAAAATGAATTGAAAATCGAATGCATGAATTAGTATCTAGTATGCACTATGTTGGGTAATGCTCCTAGGTTCACGCATCACATGAACACTTGGAGCATCTGTTTTTGTCTCATTCACTTCTGTTTGCATGCCTACTGTTATTGTGCTTATTACTGCATGCCTTTTCAGTATTCGTTTAGAGGAATGAAAATATCCATGCTATCAATGAGTTTAGTTAGGGTATTATTCTATCAAACTGTTGTGCACCCTCTTATGAGTGAAGCGAGATATATACTATTTTCCTTCTCCACATATCTATATATTTCTCTTTATATCAGCTGGTTACACCCCCACAGCTATCTTTACCGCATCTCATTTCCCAAACCCAAAAAGAAAAGGTATAGCTTCTAAATGAAATGAAAAAAAAAGAGGAAAAGTGTATATATTCATATGTGAAAAAGAAAAGAAAAAGAAAGAAAATGAATAAATATTGTTTTGTTTCTTTTCATTAGAAGCTGTCACTTATAATGGGAAGAAAAAGAAAATTGCATATCATATTCCTAGATGCGACGGCTCAAGCTAAGCTTGGAGGGGTAAACCAACTGATCACATGAGTGAGCATGACATTAGAGTGGAGACGGTGCATAACGGGGAGATTTAATAATGCTTAAACTTTACGAAATGCTTTAGTTTTTGGAGATTTTTCATGAATCGAAATGAATAACTGAATGGCATGACTTTTTCTATTCTCTATTGCATGTTGTGTGATTTCTATATGCTCCTTGTGTATTTTTGATTGAAAAGGGCATTGCCAACTTCTTTATACTAGACTCTAGGGATGACATGAGATTGATATGAATTGATGGCGTTATTTCAGTAGATCTCTATCCTTTGCCTGCATTGCATGCTAGTCATATGATTTGTAAAACTAGAAATTGCCAGTAGCATGTATGTTTATCATTCAAAGCATCGTGATTTACTATTTAGGCCAGAGATCTGACTGAACATCCTTAGCATCCTCCACTCACTTCTATTCTCTTCTCTTCTTATTTTTATTTCTTATTTCTTTTTTGTTTTCTTCCCGGCGTACCGATTATTCGTCTTCCCCGAGGACTGGTAAGAGGTAAGCTTGGGGGATTTTGATGTGTCCATATTTTCCACTATTTTCATATCATCATTCCATTGCATTCCGTGTCATTTTCGCATCCAAATCCCACATTTTACTACGATATCTCGTTTCTGACATTATATTCGAGTTTCGTAGTGTTTTATGAGTTTTCAGGGATTTTGGAGCGATTTGGGACCCCACTTGGGTATGGACACATTCGACATGCCCGTGGGCTCATTGGTGGAGCCATGTAGGAGTTCGCCATACTTTTGGAGCCATTGGAGGAGAAGAGAGGGAGCAGGAGGAGAGAGAGGAGCTTCAGCAGCTCTTGGAATTTATTTCCCAGACTGCTCGGTCGAGCAGTACAGATGCTCGGACCGAACAGATTCAAATGAGAAAAAGTAGCTGATACGGGGATCACTCGGACCGAGCACTTCATCTGCTTGGTCGAGTAGCGTCTATTTTCAAAGCTGAAGAAATTCCAGCGCACGACCCGAGTAGATCTTCAGTGACCGAGTCAGCCTCTGCTCGGACCGAGCTGAGCTGACTCGGCCTGTGCAGGCATAGTGAGGATTTTGAAGATTTTCGATTCCCTATCAAGCTCGGTCGAGCAGCACAGCTGCTCGGTCCGAGCAACCGAACGAGCAATGCACTGCTCGACTGAGCAGCCTACTCGGTTGACAGTGCCAGGGCCATTTTTGGAAGTATTTGCTGAAGCCGTTAGTTGCGTGATTTTGGGGACTGTAGGATGGGTGCTCGCGAGGGTGAAAGGGAGCGATTCATTTTGGAGATTTTCGAATACTTTAGAGAGCGGAGCTAGGACGATTTCTTGTTGGCTTTTTAGATTAATTTTTGTTGAAGATATTGGATCGAAAATTATCGGATTCTTAATTTTGTTCTCTATCGTTCTTGCCCTTGGGAACCTGGAATTTTCCTTGGATCTATAAATTGCAATTCTTGTCTATCTCCCGCTGTAAGTCTTCTATTTTTATTCTTTCGATTGCTATGATGTCTTCATCTCTAAAAATGATGTTTTTATTCGTGAATATTGCCATGTGTGAGTAGGTCTTTCTAGGGTTGATGGGTTAGCCCTAAGATCCTTGGGGGAGACGTAGATCTGGATCTCTACGTTGAATTAGGGATTTAGGGAAGTATTTCGGTTGATCATACCGAATCCCTAGGTAACCCGTACTGAGATCATGCCCACGGTCTGTGGAATGATGTGCTTAAGGGGTATCTTTGGGATTCGAGAAGGGAAATCGGTGGATCCAATCAAGGCTCGTGACCATGCCCAGCTCGCGCTTTGAGGGGATCCATTGACGAACTATACCGCTACGTTGACCAGCCACCATCTCCAAAAACTCACGGCCTCATCATCTTCGACCATCCCTCCGGCCACCTTGCTCCTCCAGCCACCACCCTCGACAACCACCTTCTTCTCCTCCTCCTCCTAGAAGCAGTAACATCCCCATATCCATTCAAAAAACTACCGAACCCCCTCTCAAAGAAACCCACGGCCGGCCAGTTTCAGGCGCCTCCGGCCACCACCTGCCGCTGTCCACCACCCAGGCCGACCCCCCTCTCCACGGCAACACCCCGGGCCGCAACCCTAGAATCGACAGCCCCTATACAGCCGTGCAACACCACAAAACTACCCTCAAAACCCTAAAACTGTCGTTTCAGCCCCTATAACCCACGCCCAGCCACCTTTGCCGCAGGCCAACTCCCAGATCCGACCCCCGGCACCCCCTATCACCCCCTAGGCCGACTGCACCCTTTGGCCAGTGCTTACATCTTGCCGAACCACCAAAACAGCCCTCCTTCGACACAAAAACTGCTGTTCCCCTCTCCAAAACCCACGGCCAGCCCTCGCCGCACCTCCCATCTGGCCGTAGAACCCGCTACCCGCTGTCCGCATCTTCCCGATGCCGTAGAATGACGTGCGGCTGTCCTCTTCCCCTCGTGTCGTTGTTCGGTGATCGTGTCGCTACCCAGCTGATCATCGTTCGTTGTCATTGTCCCGCCGTACCCTTCGTGCTATCTGAATCCAACCCCTGACGTCGCTACCCGACGTCAGTGTAGCTCTCACGTCGTGTTAAGGGTAAACTCTGAACCGTAGGAACCCCCACATCGCATGCTAATCAAGACTAAAAATTGTAATTTTATTGCTTTGGTAACTGACTAATCAAGATTTAATAATTGGAATTGTATGTTGATTCTGAACTGAGCACATAGGTAGATCTGGACTTTTGATTTGTGGATTGCGCACCGTCACTTTCAGGCAAGTGAAACTTGCCAGTATTTGTTTAGGCCATGTCTTAGTCCAATCTGCAAAATAGCGTAAAAGAGACTAGGCGATGAAATGATAGTTGCCTAGACGCTATGCTTGATCTAGCTTGACAACGAAGCTAGATCCGACCCCCTTGCTATGCTAACATTTCATACTGCATGTCACATTTCTTTAAATTTAACTGTACGCTCTTTTAATTGCTTATTGCCATATTCAAGCATCTTGCCATGTCATTTCATGCATCAACTTGCTCTATCATGATTGTGTAGCATACGCTACAATAAATTGTAAGCTGCGACGAGTATGATCTTGACTGCTACATCATGTAATGAGGCTAGGTGCACCCCTAGCCAAATGAAAAACACTTCCTGGCTCGTGATCCAGAAGATATACATGTGGAGGGGTAGGGTTAAGCGATCACTCAGCGTAGAAGTGTGTCCGTACATCCACTTCAGCTGTAATGCGTAAACCATGTGGGAGGGGTAGGGTTAAGCGACCACTCAGTGTAGAAGTGTGCCCGATCAGCAACTTCAGCTATAAGGCGTAAACCTTGTGCATAATTTGAACTCATGTTTTACCGCTTTTAACGATATATTGTTTAGTAGCTCTTGCTACGACGTGTCATATTATGCTCATGTTTAAACTACTGCATTCATTAAATAACATGTCGTGTCATCTTCATTATTTTGAACTATTAGTTATACTCTTTTGCTCTTATGTTTCCTTGCACAGAAATCTCCCTTCCTTTTTGGAGATTTTTGCTGACATGTGCCCTTTTCTCTTTGGGTGTCACATGTCAGGTTTAGAGTCTGAGTTTGTTGCTAAGGACGATCAGTTTGTTGACGTCGAGCCCGAGGCCTTTGCTGACGTCCAGTTCGAGGACACCGGTGACCAATCTTAGTCTCAGCTGGAGACTTCTTTTAGTTGCTGTTGCTTTTAGTAGTTGCTGTTAGGCATTCGGTGCATAGCACCTTATCACTCTCTGTTTTATCTTTGGCCATGCTTAGGCCTCCTTTTCAGACTCAGAACTCTTCTTTATGACTATCCCTGTATGTTTGGAATAAAATCTGTGGATGTTGAATGTTGGATAATTTTAATTGTCTACCTTTCATTATTATTGTTGTTGTTTCGTCGTAATGCAAAAAACCTGCTAATGGATTAAACTACCAGACGCTTATCAGACTGTAGCTTCACAGCTCCAAGTCTGAGCGGACCTCTTTGTAGAGGAATATGCCCTCAGATCATTTGTATTTGATGCAAATAAAAATTTAAGCCTAGATAGGGACTAATTTGCATATGATGCAAAAGAGATTAAATGTGTCTTAAATTGTTTAAGACTATATTTAATTAAATAAACACGTTGAAAAGGTTCCTAGATGACGGGATCGTCCCGCTCTAAACGTAGGTTCAAACCGCGTCAAAAACGGAGTCCAAATGCACAAGTTATAGCCAAAACAAGTCAGCCCAAACTGTTGGGCTGAAACCAGCGAAAATGGAGGCCCACCAAGCCCGAATTTTCTGGTTAGGGTTTTTTGAAACCTGGGATTTTCTTGACGGCTACGTTTCTAAGAGAAGCATGACTTTTGGCTAACTTTGGACAATTGTTTGAAGGGTCAAACAGACTCGGATTGACGAGCCGTTTTTTCCTACGCGTTCACCGTTGAACCCTCTTCGATTTGGTAGGTTGTACCAACATTGAAGCTCAACGTTGAGGGAGTTAAAATTCGAGGAATTTTGCCCTTTGTGAAAGGCAAACTAACTTGATTTAATTAACTCTCAATTATTAGTCCCACATCGGATTTTGAGAAAAGGGGAGAGTCCGCCGCCTATATAAATAGGGGCCTCCCCCTTCCTCCAAACTCGTCCCAAGCTCTAGATCTGAGCGGCTCTCGTAAATGTTGGAGCATGCTCGGATCTAAGCTAAATTAATATTTCTCCTCTCCCTATAAATTTCTGCCCAGCTCCTGAGGGCTCTGGAAAAGCCGCAAAGGAGTTCGGATTCAGATCCGAAATCTAGGCGGAGGTTTCACTCGCGTGAAACTTTCTTCAGCGCGTGGTTGGCTCGGCGACACGGGATTGATCGCCTCGGGATGCGGAGCGGTTCGAGGAGCGGTTCGGAGAGCGGTTCAAGGAGCGACTCGGCGTGGGACGCGGAGCGGCTCGGAAGACGGTGCGGAACATCTCGCCTGCTCCAGGGTTGAGATTCCGGGTATGTGTTTATTAGCATTAGTTTAATT
>JAULAV010007912.1:0-35765 GCA_030789695.1 Scilla litardierei
CTTTCATAAAATATAGAAAATAGCACCAAGCTCAGAAAATGATATGTAAAAATCTTTTTAAGTTGGAGATGAAGATATCCCGATTACAATGGAATTTTTATTGGTGAAGATTGTGATTTCCCGGTTGAATTTTGTCTTCTCTATATTTCAGTTGAAGATGGCGACTTTCCGGGTTCCAACAAACATTTTTTGGCCCAATTTTATCTTCTCTCATATCATTTAATAAAACGATCCATATTTTCTAAAAAATGTGGAAAACTCTCGGAGCTCAGAAATATCCACAAAAATTTCCGTTGGATCCGTGAGATCGCCAACTTTAACTGAAAAGTAAGAGAATATAAAATTAGGCCAAAATCATATCATTTAATAAAATGATCCTTATCTTCCAAAAAATGTGGAAAATAGCACGGAACTCAGAAAAATCCGCAAAAATGTCCTTGAGAGAATGCCATCTACACCCAGAAATATAAGAGAAGACAAAATTAAGTCAAAAAAAATCATAGCATTCAATAAATGATCGCCATCTTCAACTGGAAAATAAGAGAATACAAACTTTGGTTATAAAAATCATATCATTTAATCAAAAGATCCATATCTTGCATAACAAGTAGAAAATAGCCCTGAGCTCAGAAAAATCCGTAAAAATGTTCGTTGGAACCAGAAGATTGCCATTTTCAACTTAAAAAGAATATAAGAAAAACCTAAGCTATAAATATCATATCATTTAATAAACAGATCCACATGTTCCATAAAATAAAGAAAAAAGTATCGAGCTTAAAAAATCCGACAAAATGTCTGTTAGAACCAAGAGATCGCTACGTTAAAATTAAAAATAAAAGAAGACAAAATTTGGCAATAAAAATCACATTCTATATAAAGATTCATACTTTCCATAAAATTTAGAAAATATCCCCGAGCTCAGAAAAATCCGTAAAAATATCCATCGGAACCGGGAGATAGCCAAATTTAACAAAAAAGAGAGAAGACAAAATTAGGCCAAAAATCATATCATTTAATAAAAACGATCAATATCTTCCAGATAATACAAAAATAAACCCGAGCTCAGAAATATCTGCAGATATATCCATTGGAACCAGGAGATCGCCATCATCAACGAAAAAAATAAGAAAAGACAAAATTAGGCCAAAAATCATATCATTTAATAAAACATCGATATGTTCCAAAAATACAAAAAATAGCACCGAGGTCAGAAATATCTGTAAAAATATTCGTTGGAACTGGGAGACCGCCATCTTCAAATGAAAAAAAATAAGAGAAGACAAACGTAATCTATAAAAATCATTTCATTTAATAAAAAAGATCCATATCTGCAAGAAATTGTAGAAAATCGCTTGAAGTCAGAAAAATCCACAAAATTTTTCGTTGGAACAGGGAGATCGCCATCTTCAATTGAAAAATAAGAGAAGACAAAATTAGGCTAGAAAAAACAAATCATTTAATAAAAGGTAGAAAATAGTTCGAAGCTTAGTAATATAGGCAAAAATGTCTGTCGGAATCGGGATATCGCCATCTTCAACTGAAAAATAAGAGAAAACAAATTAGACAACCAAAATCAAATAATGTAATAAAAGATCCATATCTTCCAAAAATGTTAAAAACAGCCCCGAGCTCAGAAAAATCTGCAAAAATGTCCGTTGGAACCGGGAGATCGCCATCATTAACTAGAAATAAGAGAAGACAAAATTAGGCAATATAACAGACATTTTTGGCCTAATTTTTTCTTCTCTGATATCATTTAATAAAACAAAAAACATCATCCAGAAAATCTGGAACATAGCCCGAAGCTCAGAAATATCCGCAAAAATTTCGGTTGGAACCGGGAGATCGCCAACTTCAACTGGAAAATAAGAGAAGAAAAACTTAGGTTATAAAAATCATATCATTTAATAAAAAGATTCATATCTTCCATAAAATGTAGAAAATAGCCCGGAGCTCAGAAAAATCCGCAAAAATGTCCGTGGATCTGGGAGATCGCCATCTTCAACTTAAAAATAATAGAAGACAAACTAAAGCTACAAAATTCATATCATTTATAAAAATGATTCATATTTTCCATAAAATAATGAAAATAGCACCGAGCTTAGAAAATCCGCAAAAATGTCAGTTGGAACAGGGAGATCGCTAAGTTCAATTGAAAAATAAGAGAAGAAAAAAATTGGCAACGTAAATCATATCATTTAATAAAAAGATTCTTATTTTCCATAAAATGTTGAAAATATCCCTGATCTAAAAAATTCTGCAAAAATATCTGTCGGAACCAGGAGATCGCCAAATTTAACGAAAAAAGAAACGACAAAATTCGGCCAAAAAATCATATCATTTAATAAGATGATCGATATCTTGCGGATAATACAGAAATAGCCAAGAGCTCAGAAAAATGTGCAAAAATATCTGTTGGAACCAACAGATCGCCATCATCAACGGAAAAAATTAGAGAATACAAAATTAGGCCCAAAAATCATATCATTTAATAAAATCATCGATATCTTTCAAAAAATACAGAAACTAATCTCGAGGTCAGAAAAATCCATAAAAATGTCTGTTTGAACTAGGAGACCGCCATCTTCAAGTGAAAAAAAGAGAAACCAAAATTAGGTTAGAAAAATAATTTCATTTAATAAAAAGATCCATATTTTCTAGAAAATATAGAAAATAGCCGTAAACTCAGAAAAATCCGCAAAAATGTCTGTTGAAACTGAAAGATCGCCATATTCAACTGAAAAATAAGAGTAGACAAAATTAAGCCAAAAAATCATATCATTTAATAAAAAGATGCATATCTTTCAGAAAATGGAGAAATAGGCCCGAGCCCAGAAAAATACGCAAAAATGTGCGTTGGAAACAGAAATCACCATCTTCAACTGAAAAATAAGAGAAGACAAATAGGCCAAAGAATCATATCATTTAATAAAAATATCATATCTTCAAGAAAATGTAGAAAATGACCCCGGGCTCTGAAAAGTCCGCGAAAATGTCCGTTGGAACCGGGAGATCGCCAACTTCAACTGAAAAATAAGAGAAGAAAAAGTTAGGGTGAACAAATCATATCGTTTAATCTAAATATCCATATCTTACTGAAAATATAGAAAATACCGCCAAGCTCATAAAAGTTTGCAAAAATGTAAGTTAAAACCAATAGATCGCCACCTTCAACAGAAAAATAACAAAAAACAAAATTAAACCAAAAAAAAATCATATCATTTAATAAAAGATATATATCTTTTAAAAAACGTCGAAAATAGCCCCGAGCTCAGAAAATTTCGTAAAAATGTAGGTTGAAACCGGGAGATCGCTATCTTCAATAGAAAAATAAGAGATGACAAAATTAGGTAAAAAAATCATATCATTCTACGACTAGATCCATATCTTTTAGAAAAAGAAGAAAATAACCCGGAGCTCTTCCAGAAATGCAGAAAATAAAACCCGAGCTAAGAAATATCCGAAAAATGTCCAGTTGAAGAGGGAGAGATCATCATCTTCAAGTGAAAAATAAGATAGCACAAAATTAGGCCAAAAAATCATATCATTTAATAAAAAGATCCTTACCTTCGAGAAAATGTAGAAAAGAGTCTGGAGCTCAGAAAAGTCCGTAAAAATGTCCGTTGAAACCGAAAGATCGCCATCTTCAACGAAAACAATAAGGGAAGATAAAATTAGGCCAAAAATCATATCATTTAATAGAACGATCGACATCTTCCTGAAAATGCAAAAAATAGGCCCGAGCTTGAAAAAATTCGCAAAAAAGTCCGATGGAACAGAGAGATCCCAATCTTCAACTGAAAAATAAGAGAAGACAAAATTATGCCAAAAATCGTATCATTTAATAAAAAGATCCATTTCCTCCAGAAAATACAGAAAATAGCTACAAGCTTGGTAAAATCTGCAAAAATGTCCGTTTGAACAGGGAGACTGGCATCTTCAACTGAAAAAATAAGAAAAGATAAATTTAGGCCATAAAATAATATAATTTAATAAAAAGAAAAATATATCTTCCATAAAATGAAGAAAATAGCACCGAGCTCAGAAAAATCCGAAAAAATTTCCGTTAGAACCGGGAGATTCCCATCTTCAGCTTAAAAATAAGAGAAGACAAATTATGCCCTAAGAATCATATCATTAAATATATAGATACATATCTTCCAGAAAATGTAGAAAATAGGACAAAGCTCATAAAAATCCGCAAAAATGTACGTTGAAATCGGAAGATCACCATCTTTAGCTAAAAAAGTAAGAGAAGAAAAAAGTAGCTATACAATCATATTATTTAATATAAAGATCCAAATCTTAATGAAAATGTAGAAAATAGCCCGTAGCTCAGAAAAATCCGCAAAAATGTCCGTTGGAACCGAGAGATCGCGATCTTAACACGAAAAATAAGAGAAGACAAATTTAGGCCAAAATTCTATCATCTATTAAATAGTTCTATATCTTCCAGAAAATATTAAAATAGCCCCGAGCACAGAAAAGTCCGCAAAATTGTCATTTGGAACAGGAGATCGTCATATTCAACTAAAAAGAAGAGAAGACAAAATTAAGCCAAAAAAACATATCATTTAATAAAGATATTCATATCTTTCAGAAAATATTGAAAAAAGCCCTGAGCTCCGGAAAATTCGCAAAAATATCCTTTGGAACATGGAGATTGCTTTCTTCAACTTAAAAATATGAGATGACAAAATTAGGCTATAAAAATTGTATCATTTAATAAAAAGGTTCATTTCTTACAGAAATTGTAGAAAATAGCACAGAGCTCAAAAAATCCAAAAAAAATGTCTGTTGGAACCGAGAGATCAGCATCTTCGACGAAAAAAATACGCGAAGAATGCCCTAAGAATCATATCATTTAATATATAGATCCATATCTTCCAGAAAATGAAGAAAATAGGGCTAAGATCATAAAAATCCGCAAAAATGTCCGTTGGAATCGAGATATCACCATCTTCAGCTTAAAAAATAAGAGAAGAAAAAAGTAGCTATACAAATCATATTATTTAATACAAAGATCCAAATCTTAAGAAAAGGTAGAAATAGCCCGTAGCTCAGAAAAATCCGCAAAAATGTCAGTTGGAACCGGGAGATCACGATCTTAACCTGACAAATAAGAGAAGACAAAATTAGGCCAAAAATTCTATCATTTAATAAATAGTTCCATATCTTCCAGAAAATATAGCAAATAGCCCCGAGCCCAGAAAATCTGCAAAAAAGTCCTTTGGAACAGAAGATCGTCATCTTCAACTGAAAAAAGAAGAGAAGACAAAATTAAGCCAAAAAATCATATCATTTAGTAAAGAGATTCATATCTTTCAGAAAATATTGAAAATAACCCTGAGCTCCGAAAATTAGCAAAAATATCCTTTGGAACTTGGAGATCGCCGTCTTCAAATTAAAAATATGAGACGACAAAATTAGGCTATAAAAATCATATCATTCAATAAAAAGGTTCATATCTTATAAAAAATGTAGAAAATAGCTCAGAGCACAAAATCCACAAAAATACCGGGAGAGCAGCATCTTCAATGAAAAAAATAAGCGAAGACAAAGTTAGGCCAAAAAAAAATATCATACGATCAACATCATTCAGAAAATACAGAAAATAGATCCGAGCTCAGACATATCCACAAAAATGTCCTTTGGAACCAAAAGGTCGCCATCTTTAACTTGAAAATAAGAGAAAACAAAATTTGGTTATAAAAATCATATCATTTTAATATTGGGGAAGACAAAATTAGGCCATAAAATAATATCATTTAATATGAAGATCCATATCTTCCAAAAAATGTAGAAAATAGCCCCGAGCTCAGAAAAATCCGCAAAAATGTCTGTTAAAACCGGGAGATCGTCATATTCAACTAAAAAAGAGAAGAAAAATTTAGGCCAAAAATCATATCATTTAATAAGAAGATACATATCTTCCAAAAAAATGTAGAAATATGTCCAAGCTCAGAAAACTCTACAAAATGTCTATTGGATCTGGAAGATTGCTTCTGCAACGTAAAAAATAAGAGAAGAAAAACGTAGATTATAAAAATCATATCATTACCGTCGGGCAGTGGCAGAGTGGTATCACCATGTCCCCTACTGTATCATAAGTTCCATCTCCCTTCAGGATTATGGGATGGATTCCCAACTTCCAAAACAATACATCAGATGATATACACAATGGATATGATAGTGATGGAACCTCATACTGAAAGTGCATAAAGAGCATCAGCCCTCCCTTTTTTCAATAATGGAGACACTGTAGGAACTGGGAACAGGTACAGAAGATGAAGAACTGGGTTCGATTCCCGGTATTGTTACTTTTCGATGTACCAAAAAATCATATCATTTAATAAAAAGATTCTTATCTTCAATAAAATTCAGACAATGCTTAGAAAAATCTGCAAAAATGTTCGTTGGTATCGGGAGATCGTTATCTTCAACTTAAAAATAAGAGAAGATAAAATTAGGCGAAAAATCATATCATTTAACAAAAAGCTTCATATCTTTCAGAAAATGTAGACAATAGCCCAAAGCTTAGAAAAATCTGCAAAAATGTTAGTTGGAATCAGGAGATTTCCATACTCAACTGAAATATAAGAGAAGAGAAAATTGGGCCAAAAAATCTTATCATTTATTTAAAAATTCATATCTTATAGAAAATTTAGAAAATAGCCTCGAGCTTAGAAAAGTCCGCTAAAAAGTCCGTTGGAACTGGGAGATCAGCATCTTCAACTGAAAAATATGAGAATACAAAATTAAGCCAAAAATCTAATCATTTAATGAAAAGATCCATATCTTCCAGAAAATTTAGAAAATGGACCGGAGATCTGAAAAGCCCACAAAAATTTCAGTTGGAACTGGGGGATCGCCATATTCAACTTGAAAAATATGAGAAGAAATAATTAGGGTATAAAATCATTTCATTTAATATAAAGATACAAAACTTACAAAAAAGTCCGTTGGAACCGGCCGATCGCCATCTTCAACTCAACTGAAAAAGAAGAGAAGACAAAATTAGGCAAAAAAATTATATCATTTAATTAAAAGATTTATATCTTTCAGAAAATGTAGAAAATAGCACTGAGCTTCGAAAAATCAGAAAAAATGTCTATTGTTTCTGGGAGATCGCCATCTTCAACTAAAAAAATAAGAGAAGACAAAATTCGACCATAAAATCATAGCATTTAATATGTAGATCCATATCTTCCAGAAAATGTTAAAAATAAAACCAAGCTCAAAAAAATCTGCAAAAATGTCCGTTGGAATCGGGAGATCCTCATCTTCAACTGAAAAAAGAGAAGACAAAATTTGCCAAAAAGGAATATCATTTAATAAAGTGATTCATATTTTGCAGAAAATGAAGAAAATAGCTTCGAGCTAAAAAATATCCGCAAAAACTTCCGTCGGAACTGGGAGATCTCCAAATTTAACAAAAAAAAGAGAAGACAAAATTAGGCCAAAAAATCACATCATTTAATAAAACGGTCGATATCTTGCGGATAACACAGAAAATATCCCAGAGCTCAGAAAAATCTGCAGAAATATCTGTTGGAACTGGGAGATCGCCATCATCAACGAAAAAAGTAAGGGAAGACAAAATTAGGCCAAAAATTGTATCATTTAATAAAACAATCGATATCTTTCAAAAATACAGAAAATAGCCATAAGGTCACAAAAATCCGTAAAAATTTCCGTTGGAATTGGGAGCCGCAATCTTCAAGTTAAAAATAAGGGAAAGCAAACGTAAGCTATAAAAATCATATCATTTAATAAAAAGATCCATATCCACAATAAAATGTAGAAAAAAGTCCGAGGTCAGAAAAATCCGCAAAATTTTCTGTTGGAACCAGGAGATCGCCATCTTCAATTGAAAAATAAGAGAAGACAAATTTAGGGTAGAAAGCATATCATTTAATAAAAAGATTCAAATAGTACATAAAATGTAGAAAATAGTCCTGAGCTCAGAAATATCGGCAAAAATTTCCGTTGGAACCGGGATATCGCCATCATCAACAGAAAAATAAGAGAAAATAAAATTAGGTAACAAACATCAAATAAAGTAATAAAACGATTCTTATCTTCCAGAAAATGTAGAAAATAGCCCCGAGCTTAGAAAATTTTACAAAATGTCCTTTGTAATCGGGCAATCGCCAACATCAATTGGAATATAAGAGAAGACAACATTAGGCCAAAACATCATATCATTTAATAAAAAGATCGACATCTTCAACTGGAAAATAAGAGAAGACAAATTTAGGCTAGAAAAATCATATCAATAAATAAAATTATCCATATCTTTCATAAAATGTGGAAAATAGTACCAAGCTCAGAAAATGATATATAAAAATACTTTCAGTTGGAGATGGCGATATCCCAGGTACAATGGACATTTTTATAGATGAAGATATTGATTTCCCAGTTCCAAATTTTTTCTTCTCTTATATTTCAATTGAAGATGGCGATTTCCCGGTTCCAACGGACATTTTTGGCCTAATTTTGGCTTCTCTGATATCATTTAATAAAACCTTCCATATCTTCCAGAAAATGTGGAAAATAGCCCGAAGCTCAGAAATATCTGCAAAAATTTCTGTTGGAACCGGGAGATCGCCAACTTCAACTGGAAAATAAGAGAAGAAGAACTTAAGTTATAAAAATCATATCATTTAATAAAAAGATCCATATCTTCCATAAAATGTAGAAAATAGCCTGGAGCTTAGAAAATTCCGCAAAAATGTCTGTTGGAACCTGGAGATCTCCATCTTCAACTTAAAAATAATAGAAGACAAACTTAAGCTACAAAAATCATGTCATTTTGTAAAATAATTCATATTTTCCATAAAAAAGAAAATATCACCGAGCTCAGAAAATTCGCAAAAATGTCCGTTGGAACTGGGAGTCCTCTAAATTCAACTGAAAAAATAAGAGAAGAAAATTTTGGCGATAAAAATCATATCATTTAATATAAAGATTCTTATTTTCCATATAATGTAGAAAGTATCCCGAAGCTCAGAAAAATCCGCAAAAATATTCGACAGAACCGGGAGATCGCTAAATTTAACAAAAAAAGAGAAGAAAAAATTAGGCCAAAAAAGCATATCACTTAATAAGATGATCGATATCTTACAGATAATACAGAAAATTGCCCAGAGCTTAGAAAAATACGCAAAAATATATGTTGGAACCGTGAGATCGCCATCATCAAGACAAAAATTAGAAAATGTGAAAAATAACACCAAGCTCAAAAATATATCATTTAATAAAACATTCCATATCTTCCAGAAAATGTGGAAAATAGCCCAGAGCTCAAAAATATCCGCAAAAAATAAGATAGGACAAAATTAGGCCATAAAACATATCATTTAATATAAAGATCCATATCTACCAGAAAATGTGAAAAATAACACCAATCTCAAAAAAAATCCATGGCATAAATGCAATACAGTGATTTTGTATTAAAATTAATTATAAACCTTCCTGATTCTTGCGAATATACAGTGGCTATGATACACATTAGAATTGGTAATTGCCCTCTGTGGCTTGAACCCTGGGGCGGACAGGGATATAAGTGCATAATATTGGTTATATTCGTTACTTCTCCGATCATGGTATGAAAACTTCCTATTGTCACACCTCACCGATCAGTAGTCCAAAGCTTTGATAAAAATTATGATACTAATATGAGTTGTTATTGTTAAAGTGTATGATATCTCTGATTTTATGTGTCATTATATCATGATATACGGGTAAATTTAGCCCATAGTTATAAATACTATTGAATACCAACATACAATTCCTTAATGAATATTACCATAATCATCACCCCAAATTTAGTTATCAAGTATCACATTTTGCATATATATTGTTACCTTAAGTTTACCACTTATATGACCAAATATGAGTAATCCTAGTATTATACTTTTCTTACTAGCTTATATATGATATAACCCAACTAATAAGTAATACAGTTAATGATGGCAATATCATAATATATGAGTATATGATAATTATGGGTAAAGATGGTATATCATATAGGATATTTGCCTGTAGATATAATGCACATGGTATTATGATAGAAGTATTTTGGGTTATATCCCAAAATATTGTGGCTACGTATATAACCATGAATTAGTCTATCATAATTAATATTGGCATATCCGTTATATTAATATGTGTATAGTATCATTTATTACAATTATTAATATGTAAAACTATATATTATACTATGATACTATATATTACAATTAATACTATCGCTATTATATCCCTATCATAGACCCATATGACCTAATTGTACATGCATATCAGATAAAATACACACACACACACATACACAATTATCATATTACGTATATATAACCATGTTCATCATTATTACATGTACGTGATTTGCTTGTATAAGTCATAATATAGTTTTAGTATGTACGTCTTCTATTGCATGGTATTATTATGACATATATAGTATTACACTTATACAGATATATTATACGAGTACATCTGGTATAACGGATATTTTTGAGTATCATGACCATATACATGACATCTTATCAATATCTCATATATGTACATATGAATATTTGTGACAATTTATCATATACTATACATAAATATACTATTGATGGGTATAAAATACGGTATATAGTTTAAAATTAAATAATCCGCATGATGATATAGGTATTATATGACACTTTAACTAATATACCTAATATTATATTAACGTATTATTAAGATAAGATAACACGTACATTTATACCCTAATGGATAGAAATTTATATATTATCGGTACATATCCTTCATTACCGGATAAATAGTGCAACCATACCTAATATAGATGTACAATATTATAAATTAATATAGTACTGTTTTAATTTCATAACAAATGTATCATATTAGAGAATATATTATATTATACATAATTAATATTTATAAAACTATAAATATTATGCATAGTAATTCATATTCAAAAGGACAAAGATTTATCTAAAATTAAATGTCTAACATATTAGATTATTATATTGTATATTAGATCATATAGTACCAATATATCCCTGTATAACTAATGGCGTATTAATCATATGTAAACATAATATCACAAAATATATGTTTAACACTGGTTATAGAATATATGGTAATATGTAGGTTATTAGGTATGTATATCATACTAGTAGGTATTTACAATGTGCCAATATTAATACATATATAGTCCCAATATGTCCTAATTACTTACATATTATTAGAATACACCCACTATTATGGTAAATGACTTTATATGGATAAACTTTAGAGTCATTTGATAATGGCTTATGTACTTTTCAATAATCTATTACCCAATTTATTAATGATAATTTTATGTAAATGAGCAATAGTAGCATTGTTTAATTGGATATCCCAATAGATATTACTTTCACATATAGATATAGTTTATTACACAAAACTGGTACTATAATATTATGCTCAGTACCAGCGACACATTCGTTAATAGCAAAATTCTAGGATTATGTATATTACATGCAGGAAATGTAATAGATATATGACATAAGCTATGGATACCTAATATAAGATATATATATTAGGTATATGTGTATATTAATGTATACATATATACTCATATACCTAACATAAGATAACTGATATATGACCTATATTATCCTCAATATCATATTATTAGCATACATATAGTTAACATTAATAGTATGTGTAGTATACTATTTTACATTTTGGCCTATGATTATCCGGATATGGTATCGTCATTGCACATAACCTATTATAGTACATGTATATACAATTGTGTCATACTAACCTAATTGTGTAGTAATGGATTGTAATTATACATATGAATATTTATAGCTCAATACTAGACATATAATATTACAGTTAAGTTATTGGTCTAATTATATACAGTTTTCAGGCTAATGTGGGTTACATACCAAGATAGTGCCCAGAATTTTAGATAATATAGTAAATTTGATCATAATTATATTAAATTGTATAGAGATATACATTACATATGGTTATGACAGACTACGTATAGATACATAGTACACTACCCATATATACTATAATGCATTAACAATATTAGTACGTAGATTTATTGAGTATATACTATCATATAATAGTCATATCAATATGTATATAACAATTATATATATGATATGGATATGCTTATGTGTAATATACCAATATATCAAATAACTAAATGTACAGGTATATGTATCTATAAAATTATACATTATGTGTGGTACCCAAATATCATAGTTAGCTTATGTACGTAATACAATGTGTGGATATTATCCATATATATTAATAAATATATTAGCAAATTAATATTGATAATAGGCATCAATATCATATGACTAAATTATTGTAATATCCATCATACAGTACCTTATATCCATTCTAGTAATATAATTAATACATATTATAGTTATAGATCCTAATCCACCTATATTATATTTGATCCTAATCTACAAATAGTTATATTATTAACGTGTTATATAATATGTACCATATAATACATCTATTAATATCATATTTACTTATTATATATAATATTATATAATACTTATAAGATTTCCTAATATCAGTATACTATTAATATGTATTATAATATATCTGTTAAGTAAATCATGGGTAAGATATAATTATCATATGCTGAAAATATAATATAGATAATTACCCGTTATGACATATTCATTACAATATTATGATATGGACACCATCAACTACAATAATATCAGTAATTATACTATTAATCATAATATGTAGATGTACCATATTAGATACATATGTTACTATGATTAACGCGATTAACAATACTTTGTATATTTCATGTATATTGTTGATACTTATATTGTATAGGCATTTTGGCTAATATAATATATCGATTTAACCCATGATGTGTCCTGATATGATATCATTATAATTGTATGTACATATATATATCCTTTAATTTAATATATACCTAGCCATATTATAGTAATACCTTGGATTCTGATAGTAATATATATTTAACAAATTTCACATATATTAATACCATATCAAAATAATACCTGATATGTTATTGAATATGATAAAAATGTATAACTATGGATATGAGCTATAGTTTGATAGGTATATTTCACATACGATTAATTATATCTATATGTAAGGCGATTACTATAATAGAGTGTGTAATCATTTACAATAACTAGACATATGGTTATCTTATACCATCATGTAATTTATATATACATAATTCGACTTGTAGTTATAATATCCGTGGTATCATATAACTCTAATTTTGCATAATTGATGCAATGTAATTAATATATATGATAAACTAATCCATTATCCATTAGTAAATGTATCCGGATATGATAATATTTGGAACTAGTTATTAAGTATTGTATAGCTAAGTATGGGTGATAATACTATGTGTACCATGTGGTGTAACTGTATTAACCATATATACCCAATATGAAATTATAGCTACCATGTGATATGTCTTAGGTTATACAAATAATCTGTATAACAAATCAGTTCAAAAATATTATCTAATTTGTGTATGCCAAATTCATAATTCTATTCTAAGTTTATATAATCCCTATTACATTTACAAATCATATATGGTTCAAATATGCTAGCTAAATTATTGTACTATACATTTACTAATACATATTATATAAAATGAGCATAATAATACATATGTCTAATTTATTGGTCCACTAGATCTCAGTACACGGTTACAATATATCAGGAATATCCCTACTATTATGTAGGGTATTTGTGGATATCAGGTACTGTAATTATACTTGGTGCAAGTGTACGCATCCATTGTTGGGAATATTTTATTAACATGACTCCTACCTTTGCCATCAAATTAAAGTGTACATCTATATAGCCATACCATACTAGTGTTTACAGAATATTATAAATACTGATATTAGGATGTACTTGTAAATTTCGATATACTTCTACCTAAGTCATATGCATAGGCAAATACTTGAAGGCTTATGATGTCTAATCTACTCTAACAAACATTGGAATATGCATGCTTGTAAGGGTAACATCTTGTTACAATGTCCACCAATAGCTAAGAACGTGATAGGATTTGTCTATCAAATGTTAATGATAGAGTCCCTTTAGAATATAACTATGTATGAACTCATTAACAAAGCAGGCAGGGGAACCTAATGACCCCGTGCACTCAACCTAATGATAATTTTGGACCAGTAGTCCAAACACCTGAAGGTGTAAAACCTGTGGGTTATAAGTAGGTTTTCATCAGAAAAAGAAATGAAAATAATGAGATCGTATGCTACAAAGTATGGCTTATAGCACAGAGATTTTCCCAACGACCGGGGATAGATTATGAACAAACATATTCCCCTGTTATGGATGTGATCACGTTCCGATTTTTATTAAGCCTATCATCTCTAGAAAGCCCAGAAATGCAGCTCATGGACACTGTGACTGCATATCTATATGGCAATATAGATAAAGATATCTATATGAAACTCCCTGACGGATATAAATTACCTCAGACCTGGGGACGTCTACGCTATAAGGCTTCAAAGACAATATTAACTATGTGATCATATTATTGCTATGGTATTACATGCTCCAGAATGGATATATTAAATAATTATGAGCATATTATCTAAAAATGTAATATGTTCAGATATGATATGTATTGATATAACCTATATCATCATGCGGATTTTCACAAGTTTATCCGTCATTAACATATCACACACTTAATTACTTAAGGTACAACATCTGATAGTGCCGTAGACTCTTCCTAACTTTATAGGTTATATCATACTCATATTAAGTATACTAGCTCTATCATAAATATTATCGAATAAATCATTATCTTCATATATATTAGCCAAATATCTTATGCTAATCGAACCCATGTATAATATCTTATATGGATACATATTCCTATATACAATCATATATATTCACATACATTACATACTTAATTCTATGTTGATTGATAGGTTATACAATAATATTATCCCATATAAGAGTACATATATTTACCCGTATTGATAATAATACCATAACTGATTATATAATATCAGATATATACACTGATTGCACATATCGTAATTATGTTTTGGTAAATCTATATGTATGTACTAGATAATTATATGTTACCAAATACAAATAATTTATTTGGTAATTTCTAAGTATTAGATCATATAACATGCACTACTAAATGTATATGTATCCTATGATATTTAATTCATAATAGTCACTTAACCCTATGATATCCAAGAATATCAATACTATAATATTCTACTTAATAATAATGTATTACTCGTATAATATATATACCATACTAATTGATTTATTGTATATATTATATGGTATTATAACATAATATCCAATATAGTATGGTATTATATGGATATACTATGGTAAGGGAGGGAATATCTACTATAACATAATATATCCGTAATATCATATATATTTGAATTACATATACTGTGGGATAACACGTACGTAATCCTTGTTATTAGACCAAATTATGCATGGTATATATGTAATATCATATATTGTAAGCAATATATAGTAATTCATATATATAGTTATATTCATGTCCAAATAATATGATATTGATACCACTATATTAGGTATGTACTGCATATATTATGGTATCCCACAATATAGAATATGATGCCCTAAACCTAGTATTTATCTATAATACTAGCATAATATATCATATAGTTATGGTGTGGTAGATTATATATTATACCAAACATATACTGTTATTGGAGGTAATAAATTACATATTTGTGTAGTATTCACATAAATCAAGTATATAAGTATAATCATATAGTTGTTTTCATATACGTCAATACATAATTAGTGGTGGTACACCATTTACCTGTAACTATGTATAATATGATATTCTAAGCTCGTAGTCACTAAGTATGAACTGGGTTTATTTATAATTATAAGTTACACATGTATAAGAAATTTCACTTGACATATTTATATACACCCACACCTTATGAAACATATCCATTTTTATCATACAATAATAGTAACTTATTATAAAATGGGATATGTAATAATCACATATACAAATACCTCATGTTTCATACTCGACTTCCCATATTAATATCTATAGTACTATAATATCCTATGATCACTATAAAGTATATGCTCATTATATGCAGACCTTTGTCACGTCTCGCTTCCGTCGTTTTGGATTGTGAACAATGTATAAGAATTGTATGCGGATACATTACAGATATCGTACCATAGATATTCATGATTGGGTATACATAATGATATGGATATTTGCACAGAGATATACATTGAATCCATTATATGCCCATAACAATTATCCATACTCATAAATACTTCACATGAATGCTTTAGCATTCATGGTCTTCATTAGCATTTACATAGACTTGGAGACGATGAACATTTAAACTTATACCTATTACAATGTATAACTATTAAGATAATCAACAATGCTACTATTACCATTGGAGACACTAGCGGTTAAGTTTCCGATCCGTATCAGTTTAAATGATCCATAAGATATATTAATTTCATGAGGTATTCTGGTGTAAGTATCCATTAATAATTACTACAATATTATGTGCATATGTGTGATATCCGATATTGATATATTCCCAGTCATTTAACAAATATGCTATATAATCTTAATTGAGTATATCACCATAAATAGCAATCATACGGTTAGATTATGGATATTAATATATACATATATCATAGTCGGGAATATCCATATATCCACATACGTTATACTAACAATTATTCTAACATATAATTATGATAACTAATGACAGATAGTTTCATCTATTAGTATTAGGTAAATTGTTTACGTATAAGTCATAGTTAACCTATCATGCAGAATATGCCCATAATGTTATCCATGTATATTCAATCTTAGCCAATATACATGTGTTATTCATAATAGTCTTTGTAACAAATTCGAATTTTTGTATATTTATGTAATTCAGATTAGTATGTACCCGAGTCTAGATGAAATAAAGAACCGGGTATGTCAGCAGTATACATAGCTAAACTATGTTGGCATAATACGATCTAAAATGGTGTGTAATCTGTGAGCATTCAAAACATTGTCGCATTATGTAGGGGTAAAGTACTAGATGTGTAAATTATACAATGTTACATATCCGTATACCCATATCAGATCGTATTATGCTATTCATTTGTCATTTTATTTGGTATTTAAATGGAATCAAATTTGTTAACACCAATCTGTATTGTTATATAATACTCCATATACAAATAGCATAATGGTTATTTTGGGTACCAATAATACGGATATACCTAGTTATATTCCTACGACATCACACTAATAATTGTGATAAATACATTGTATACCTTGGATAAATTACATATCAATAGGGTAAATAGATATTCAGGGTATCTATTTGCGGATTTATATGTAATACAGTTATAGGTATATTAGTATAATATTGCTTTGTTGTGGCAGTCTCAGATACCTGAGTAGATATATTTTAGTCAAGGTTAACTAAAATATTATGATAACTGATTATAATATCTGCACAGTATTTAGTAATGATACTGTCATGCCATATCGCGTAATATATATGTACATATTTATCTCTACGATGATATACCACTTCTTTGTGGTATCCAATACTATATCACAATGTGATTATCATAGATACCCAGTGTAATAGTATTAGCACATACTAATTTGAAAAGATACAATCTACGCTCGTTCACAACCACAACCCAAAGCACATTATATTGTTCACAGCATAATGTCCATGAACCAACATATGATATGTACATGGATGGTCTGTTGTAACTCCTATGCTGTGAACTAATACTAATCATATCTATTTACACCTGATTTATTACATAATATACAAGTTGGTTACCATAATGTATATTTCGGTTGAGTATCCCATGATTAATCCATTCTGTGTTCCCAATGATTTAGGCAACCAACCGCTCGAATCAACTGCGTACTAAGTACATATATGTATATTAGAGGGGACATATACTATTATTATACTTGTAAGGGTAACATCTATAATACTTACATAATGTATAGAGATATTTCATTGTGATATACTGTGGTTATAATTCATATTAATATAGTGTCCATGAATGGGTTACAAATACATATTGATTCATAATCGTGGTATTATTTATGGGATATCAAATGAGTCTGAGAATATCCTATGTATTCACGGTAGCATTCATATACCTTATATTTATATTGAATATACATAATTATTAATACCAATATGCGGGTCTAATACCATATATATAATATAAGGCGTAATATATAGTCATAGTTATTAATAACTAATTACAAATTTGAAATTATTAACCTTTAATGACATATGTTCATAGATGCCACTAACTCATCGCAACCACTTTTTCTATGAATATATGTGATGTATGATCCCAGCATTCACAGTGGCCTGCTTATTGTGTGTTTTCTTTTCACGCTTGGTGTAATGCCACAGCTTGTCAGGCTCCATTCCAAGTATATCAATATGTAGTGTATATGTATTAAAACTCTATTAAAGGGAATACTACTAAAGTGTCACCATTGTACTATGGATACAATTACGTAGGTATACCTTATTATATCTACAGCAGTTATAGTCTCAGATATATCCAATACTAACTGCATATAATAACTTGGTTTCGCCTAAATGATACTATATCCATATATATTAATGTATAGTACTGGTGGAATATGAACAAGGTTTGGGATATCAATATGTACATCCTGATTTTATATGTGGTAACCATGTTATGATTGTTGTGATATTTGATAGCCTGACTGTATATCTTATTGATATGAATGGGAATAATCTATTCCATGATTATGTGCTTTACTATCAACCACGGTTAGAGATGGGTTATATTGAAGGTTTGAAATATCACTTCTCCTAGTCAAGGATATATATACCAATACATAACATAGCTAATTGTGACTGTATTACGTATGGATTTTCAACCAAAAATGGGACACACGCCAAGGGGGAAGATGAGCAGTCACAGGCAGAAAAAGGAGACTTCATTTCTAATTTGGGGAAGAAGAAGAACTCAATCGTACTAAGCATGTTTGTTGTGTAACACACCCTCCCTTCACCTTCCATTTATAAATGAAGTGATAATAAACATGCTTGTGGATAATTACTTATATTACATGATAATACTGTGATTATTAGGCATATGATATAAGTACCTATAAGCCATAATAATATGAATTTGACTGGATATATTAATATTAACTAGTCTATAGTACCGTGAACATAGTTAATATTAAGATATCATTATGATATAAGACATGGGATATCTTTTATATCTATATTGTTAAGCCTATTGAATGGCTATGATTACAAACAATATCACCATTTAATTCAATAGATTATTAATAATTAGCTGATATATGTTCCGGTATATTATTGGATTTAGGTACGTTTTATGTCATAATCCATTAAAGTATACGCTTAATAACATTTCATAATTAAGCTATGTATATACTAATACACGGATATTGTATCCAACTTATTAAGTATATCCATAGTAGTATAAGGTGAATAACCATGCACTATCTATTGCACAGATAATACTATGATATATGTAAATATGATAAAGATATGTAAATTACCAATAATTATAGTATATAGCATAGTGATATTATAAGCATATGGGACTATTTTGGTGGATTATATTATATTCAATATTATTACATTTGCTATTGGATATATAAATGTATATCACCTAATAACTATATATAATATATTACTAATTATCCGTATGTTGATATATGCTACATCACAATGATATGTAAGTAATCAGGTTATAATGTTAATATGTGTTATTGATATACATATATACATATACATTAATTTTGTAATATCACAAGATTATTACCACTAAGGTACATTATTTGTAATATCATATTAGGACATGTATATGTATGTGATAAATAATAACTATCAATACACGATATATCTAGGTAATAATAATATTGCCCGTATATATCTAACAGTTATCATATAATATTGTTATCGGGGAAATGCATATTGGAGCATAGGGGATACGTACCATAAATGAAATGTCATGAATAACTGAGCTCTAGGATCGTGATATGAGGATGGTTCGCTGAGGTACGGCAGTAGGCTCTGCGTACCTACAGGTGATATTCGAGAGGAGCTGTTGAGCGAGGCTCATAGCTCGCCATATTCTATACATCCTGGAGGCACCAAGATGTATAAGGACCTCCGTCTGAATTATTGGTGGATTGGCATGAAGAGGAGTGTGGCACGGAGCGTTGCCAAGTGTTTAATATGCCAACAGGTGAAGGCCGAGCACCATTGTATAGCCGGTTTGCTACAACCGCTTCCTATTCCGGAGTGGAAGTGGCAACATATCATGATGGATTTCGTGACTGGTTTACCTCGGAGGCCGAAGCAGAACGATGCAGTCTGGGTGATCGTGGATCGACTGACCAAGGCTGCGCACTTCATTCCTTTCCGAGTGGGACAGTCTACAGAAGTTGATCTAATATAACGGTTAATAAAACTAGACCTAATGAACTTTATATACGGGTTAACGACATAACGGATATATTGTAAAGTACCATATCTTATAATACAAGGTATCATGTTCACCACTAGTATAGATACTTTGATGGTTTCCACATTATTTATCTATTGATGGTCTCATTACCTAATCCATGTCGTAATA
The DNA here is from genome assembly GCA_030789695.1 of Scilla litardierei. Taxonomy (NCBI): domain Eukaryota; kingdom Viridiplantae; phylum Streptophyta; class Magnoliopsida; order Asparagales; family Asparagaceae; genus Scilla; species Scilla litardierei. The sequence continues at coordinate 20,740 of JAULAV010007912.1, forward strand.
TGAGTCATCCCAACATGCATACTATGAACTGTCTGTCTCCGCCATGTAGAAGGTTCATGTAAAATACATCTGAGAAGGTTATGTTAACTATTACTAGTATATACACATAACACGCGTACACAATCCTTAGCAGTGTATACATTGTTGCGTATATCAGAGCTGTAACCTACATCTTACCCAAATATGTTCATACACATAATCCCCTCAATGACCATACTGTATTATTATTGTTAGTCTCAATAATAGAATCATCCTACATTAGCTAAGAACCATTTAGTAAAGCTTCTTGCAGCTGGTGACGTATGTAGGTTGTCATGGATATAGGTGAGCTTGTGGATTGTGTACACTATACTAAACTCGAATAACTGATTGTTTCCGTAATATCAATTAACATAAAAATATCTCATGATGTGTTATATTTGTATATAATATGCATACTCATACATTATCCCGAATAGATATATATAATTAAGTATAGCCTTTATAATTTTCTACTATATTGATATGTGCCAATATGAGTATAAATATCCTATTATTTGGTTAATTGTATCCCTAATACATTACCATCCTATACATTATTGATATATATCTTATAGTAAATGTTGAGATTATATATAGTATGGTGTATATATTGCACAAATACCCATTTGTATCACATGATTATGGGTACTTATAGTTTGTATATTGATATACATTTATAATATGATTATGGCCAAATATTATGAATTGATTATTAGACATCGCAAGGTATATGCATCATTAATTATCACCAATGGAGGATTAAGTATGACCGATAATATAATATTCACTCAAAAACTGAATTATTAAAAAACAACATACTATACCTATCCGTATTATACCATTATCTATATATAAATTGCTATATATAATGACTTATGATTATATGTATGCAATGTATGTGATAATTACAATATATTTTGATCTGATCAAATGTTTACTTGCGCTATGTTGTGTGCAGTCGGTAAGGAGATTGTTGACCTATGCCTTGACCGCATCAGGAAGCTGGCCGACAACTGCACTGGCCTTCAGGGATTCCTTGTGTTCAATGCTGTCGGCGGAGGCACGGGCTCAGGGCTGGGCTCTCTTCTTCTTGAGCGTCTCACTGTCGATTATGGAAATAAGTCGAAGCTCGGATTCATTGTTTACCCTTCTCCCCAAGTCTCCACATCTATTGTCGAGCCCTACAACAGTGTACTCTCCACCCACTCCCTTCTGAAGCACACTGATGTGGCCGTTCTCCTTGACAATGAGGCCATATACGACATTTGCAGGCGTTCACTTGACATTGAGCACCCGACCTACACTAGTCTCAAGTGGCCTCATTGTCAAGGATAGTGTGTATTTCAGGATTTATTTGGATTCACCCACAAGTTTTGATTATAACGTGGGAAATATAACTCTTGATATTACTATGCCATTGTGATATGTAAACATATGTAATTTAATCATATTTGTATTGGCTATAAACGTTTGAGGTTATTAATAATGTCCTCATTGTCAATTGTAGTCGATCATCATGAATACAGTACCTAAAAATACTAAATGGGTATTAAGTAAGAAATCGAGCAAAGGTGATGACGATATAATGATACCACAAATATATAATATCCACTAGATCATGCTTACCAATGTATACTATTTTAATATTAAAATAAATATAATACTGTAATTAAACATATTTATATGTATATCACGATAATAGTTCATATCCCATATTAATAGTATGTACCTGTCAAAGATAATATGTCAATAGTATTGTGATAGGACCAGTGGATATATTTGATTATGTGACAACTCTCTCTTCCTCAACATAACTGTAATACAATCTGCTCGCTGTAAGAGATTGTACCAATGAGGTGTCTTTTTTATTGACAGGAGCTTGAATTTTCAACAAATTTTTTACAACGCTCTTGAAGTGGATAATTAATTTGTTGGAAATCTCTAGATCTCTTTTCATCTCAAAACAATAGAAAAGATACATTAGATCTGTAGTTTATATAAGGCTTGGGAGTGGATACCCACGTTAGTTGATCGTGGACCCCTGAGTGTAACGAAACCCTCAAATTTCTCTGTGAATGGATAAGGAAGGGGCTTGATGCCTAGCTGATTCTCTAGCATAAAGCTGGCACACGTCCCCTGGTAAAGCTGGCATAAAGTTGGCCTTTACCCACGTGCAGAACGGATCCGTTAGTAATGGCCTCGAGAGTGGGCAGATCCCGCCCACAATCTTGCCACATTGATGGAGTGGGTGGACCTTGCTAGACCAGTAGTGATCGGGCCCATGGGGCTGAGGAAGACAACCTCTGAGATAACTGGGTTGTGCGCACGAATTTGAACCACCATATTCTGGGATATTAATATGGAGAGCCCATCCAGGCATGGTATGGTCATGAGTGTGACACCTTGTATAAGAATATTTGCCAACATACATATGGCGAGCTACCACTTATTGCGACCAACTACACTCAGGGGTAGAATCCACTTGAATATGATTTGTGTCTATCTTGAATGTGTGTGTACCACAATCCCTTGAAAATTTTAGGTAAATACCCAAGTTATTCATTATTATATTTGTGTTATTAAGTAATTGTGGATGTCTATCCAAATATATTATGAGTATATATCGCAGTCCACTAGATCTCATCCATTAGCTGATATTGTTAAAATTGTCTAACTTGAATTTGGTACGCATGCATAATAGTAGAAATGTAGACATGTTACTTTTAGCTAGTGGAGTTAATATAGATAGTTGCATATTGGTTAACTTATTCAATCTCCTAGTCATATATAGTGAGATATCTCGTGAGTAGATATGTATATATTTAGTATAATATGTATATCTATTATATGACATATCAACTATAGCTAAAACATAAAGCCTATGAATAACATTGGTAAGTATTTGGAGTAACCGATATGATTACACATCCTGATATGTATAGGTAATCATATGTAATCAATTATATCCAATAACAGTATATTTATGTATATTATATGATAAATTGTCACAAATATTCAGTATGTACATATATGAGATATTGATAAGATGTCATGTATATGGTCATTTGTAATTGACATATATCATTCCAGTAATCATATGATTAATATAGCCCATGGTGTTATACTATCACTGCTAAAAGTTTGAAGAATATACATATATAGGTTATTATAGACAATATACATTTAATACAAACTGAACATTATCATTCATGACGTATTTAATCCTATGGATACTATATCTATGAATATATATATTTGGGTATAATAATGATATACATGTTTACCTGTAATTATTGGATAATGTTCAGTATAACCTAGCATTATGGCTTGTATTATGGCCATTATGCAATTAATAAATTATCCATAACCAACAAACAATTACTAAATTAATTGTGTGAATATATCCAATATATATACCTATGAATATATATATATATATGTAAATTATATTGGTACAAAATGATATCTATTTTACACTGATATTATGATATTAAATACCCGTATTATATATCGTTATAATACATATTATAGCTAAATATAATATACTGACTATTATATAAATTGTAATTATACGGGTTTGTGATATATGTTAACTTATTAATATTACGTGATATATGTTTTAATATGTATATTATAGTATTTAACCTATTAGGTACTATACATTATACGGATAAATTCCTTGATATCTTACTATAGGATATTCATAGTCTTACATTATCCAATTTAAGACTATATGTATATTCCAGATAATTACAAATATCAAGTCAAGTAATACTGGTATGTTAAATACTATATTGGATATGCTATAATTAGTGCTATTATCATGTAATATTATGCAAAATAATCTTATCAATATCCAAGTACGTATAAAAGTATTGATTATATTACGATATAACTTGAAAATTTATGATAGATATGTATAAGATTATATATCCTGAACAAGGCACCATATATCATAGCTTGACATTTGCTAGGATGATAGTGTTTATAACATTACTTAGTATAAAATACGGGGAGGGAGGACAGTATGTACCTGTAAAATTCATTGTGCCTGTGCATGTAATACCTAATTATCCTAATGGGTAAAGGGTATTGCCATATAATGCAAACATATTGTCATTCATATATTAAGGGCAAATATATTATCATAATATTCACTTGATATGTTATAACAGATAATATTAAGTATTGTATAAATCTTAATATATACCAATAGTATATTAGTATTATTCCCATATCTAAGTTAGTGATATTGCTAATATGATATAATCTTATCATATTATATTAATCATGGGTTATGATAATCTAGCATATTCTGGTCATATTATCTATCCATGATATACCCTTTATATGACTAGGATATTATCAAAATGGTATTTGCGAATATAATATTATGTCACATGGTATCATACATATAATATTTCAGAAATAATATCAAATATTTGCTGACCATAATATACGGTCACAATCACACATTTATGGTACATTACAAATAATAAGTAATATGATCAGACCATGCAAATACTATCGTTATATAATTAAAGTATCTCACAATTATATAATGATATCCTATATCAGTCCTCCATTGCCATATATCTTATATATGGCAATGTCTCATTAAACAATTATCGTTAATGTTAACCAAAATAATTGTTAGTTGCATCATGTCTATGGCACATCTTGTTAAAGTGTTTGATAATAGGGAATGTTGTCAATATCTCATTAACGTATATTATTTGGTCACTTATTATCAGTTTCTCCAACCATTAATTATATAATATTCATTTATCATACCAATTGGCGAACAATATAAGTCATCATACCCTAATTGATCATCTTGACTGGTGAATATATTAAAACATATGTTTACATATCCGCACCCATACCTTTATGTTATGAGTCAAGACATTATAAAGTTCTAAGTCATATCCACATGAATAAACATGACTTATATTGTCCAAACTTACCATCTCTTTACATAACGTTCACATTGCGAGTAATATTTTATTTATCATCAACACAATAGGACAGCACATGTTTATTTATCCACTTGCAAAATACCATATTTGATGATGAAAACCCATTACTTTCTTTGGGTTTGGGAAGTGAGATGCGGTAAAGATAGCTGTGGAGGTGTAACCAGCTGATATGTAGAGAAATATATAAATATATGAAGAAGGAAAATAGTATATCTCTCGGTTCACTCATAAGAGGGTGCACAACGGTTTGATAGAATAATGCCCTAACTAAACTCATAAATAGTATGGATATTTTCATTCCTCTAGACGAATACTGAAAAAGCATGCAGTAATAAGTACAATAACAGCAGGCATGCAAACAGAAGTGAATGAGACAAAAACAGATGCTCCAAGTTTTCTAGTGATGCATGAACCTAGGTGCATTACCCAACAAGTGTATACTAGACATTAATTCATGCATTCGATTTTCAATTCATTTCAAGCTTTAAATCAGATAGATCAGCAAAAGAAATGCACGCATATAGATAGTAAAGCTGAAACTACCCTAATAGCATGTCTGACCATTGTATTATTTTTGAATTGTTGTAACTTTGCCTCAAAATAATGTACGACCACATGTTGCTGAACGTAATGTAGGATAAATGCTAATGGTTAAAGTATGTATACAAAATAGTCATGATGTGTTCCTCAAAAATAAAGAAACATCCCCCCTTTGTGCTTGGAGCTTAAATTAAAATCGCCAATAAATTTTTAATGAAATTACTTGCAAGGAGGATTCTGATTATGTACTTGAAGTTATGCACAGTTGTTGATTGTTGAAAGCTTTTTAAGATCTTCCGTCTATTGACCTCGCATTTATAGGTTGAGTCCAACCCACCATTGGTGAATTCCTAATCCATGTCGACAATTATTTCAATATAGGTAATAATTATTACATTTCTGAGGTATATCAGTATTTTATATCTTATTCTTATTTAACACTCGACTGGTATGGTACGATAACTTTAAACATTGGCGGTACTAGTTATTTGATTATTTTTCGGTCCTTGATTAATGATAATACTTGCCCAAATATGACTTATAACGAGTATTAATATCTATTTAATACAATTACCATATTTCTAATTTTACACATATAAAAATGAATATGTGATTTGCACATATCCTCGGCAATTGTATCCAGTATATGTTAACCACAAGTATAGGAGTAACATGTTATCCTGGTTGTATGTTACTACTTGTACAATATTATAGTATTGGTAATTTACGAATATTGTATTAATAATATACTATTATAAAAGTGATGTATAATATTTACATAAGTACACAAATATATTAGTATTTTCGGTACTAATAATAATATGGTCATTAATATAAGACATTATGATAAACATATAGTATCAATGTATAATATGGTATATATAGTATAAATCTGGCTATTAGTATATATATAAAATAATATACGGTATATAATATGGTATATGCATATAATAATACTTGTACTATATGATAAAATAATATTTTGCGAGTTATGAACATACTAATATATTGGATAACCTAATACACGGTATAGTCAGATACATATCCACATCTACTCAATTATACCATTACACCATATAAATATTGCCCAATTAATCACCAGTGTAATAAGTTTGCTATATTACGTATAATGAGTGTCTAAATATGGAGATGTTAGTGGCAAACTAGTAACAATATTAGCAGGCTTGAATTTATGCTATAGTATCAATATATACATTATTAATATGTGCTATTACAATATTAGTATATATCCCTAATTCTGTATCGTTTATTGATAATTGGATATCCTTATAAAGAGGAGATATATATCCGTGCCAATAATATACTGATTTAGTGGAATATATAACAACTTGTAGCACAGAGATAACATGATGGTCACAGATAATATCATAGAAAATATGGTACACTAATATATAATGTATATGATAATGAGTATATACATGACTTATAAGTAGGGGAGGTATACGTACTACCATAAATAACAATAATTGCTATAATAGATATCCGGATATTTATATTATACCTAATATAACTCTGGATACATATCATATCTAGGTTCTTAATTATGTTAATATCGGTACAACATTGTTATAATCCTGTAATAACAATATACATATACGTATATTCCCGAGATATTATGGTATTATACTATGATATACTGGATCCAATGGTACTAAGGTAAGGTACTTCATGACCTAACATTCCCCTCCCCTCTTCCAGTGGAAGGAAGGGGTCCTTATGTACATCTAAGGATCTAACGACCATTGGTGTACTTAGATGATGACATTTATCCATTAGGAAATTTTTCAGTAATTTCCTTGTAAATGTGGATTGGTGTAACAGGATACCACCACGTAGGTGTTTGATCTGTAAGTCAAAACAATAATTTGTTTTGCCTAGGTCTTTCATTTCAAAAGAATTCTTTAGGCTTGCAGATATCTCAGTAATCGCTGCAGTAGATCCAATGAGATTTAAGTCGTCCACATAAACGACGACTATAACAAATCAGTTCCCGATCTTTTAATAAAGATACATGGGTAGACTTCATTATTGGTGAAACCTTGCTATGCAAGGAAATCGTCTGTTATACCACATTTTACCCATATTGCTTAAGACCATATAATGATCTTTGAAGCCTTATAGAGTAGACGTCCCGAGGTCTCTCTGCTATTTCTGGAGGTAATTTATATCTGTCAGGGAGTTTCATATAGATATCTTTATCTATATTGCCATATAGATATGCAGTCACAACGTCCATGAGCTGCATTTCTGGGCTTTCTAGAAATGATAGGCTTAATAAAAATCGGAACGTGATCGCATCCATAACAGGGGAATATGTTTGTTCATAATCTATCCCCGGTCATTGGGAAAATCTCTGTGCTACAAGCCATACTTTGTAGCGTACGATCTCATTATTTTCATTTCTTTTTCTGATGAAAACCCACTTATAACCCACAGGTTTTACACCTTCAGGTGTTTGGACTACTGGTCCAAAATTATCATTAGGTTGAGTGCACGGGGTCATTAGGTTCCCCTGCCTGCTTTGTTAATGAGTTCATACATAGTTATATTCTAAAGGGACTCTATCATTAACATTTGATAGAAAAATCCTATCACGTTATTAGCTATTGGTGGACATTGTAACAAGATATTGCCCTTACAAGCATGCATATTCCAATGTTTGTTAGAGTAGATTAGACATCATAAGCCCACTACTAGAAAACGGACCTAAAAGGACGGATTAAAATTCCGTCCTATAGCTGTCATTTAATTTGTAATAAATTAGGACGGAAATAGGACGGAAATACGACGGCATTTTAAAAAGGACGGATATAGGATGGAATGCTCATTATTTTCCTTTTTCTTTTTAAAAATGAAAAATTACAATTTTGGGATACAGTAAAGGACGGATATTGGACGGCGAAAGAACGGACTAATATTTTTTTAAATTATTATTTATTTAAAAAAATTTAAAAAAATTATTCTAGCATAAAGGACGGTCATAGGACGGACCTTTATTAGTTATTATTTCTTATTTATATAAAATAAAAAATAATTTTTATTATACACATAAAAGGACGGAAAGAGACGAATAAAGGACGGATTTCTTAATCAAAAAAAGATTAAGTTGTCCGTCCTAAATCCGTCCCTTATTTAAGTTAATTTATTTCAGTTATTACGTTAATTTATTTTAGTTATTCAATCAATAGATCCTAAGCCAAATAAAAACACCGGCAAAAAGAATAAGATTTGGGATTGAAAACTGTGAATTATTTGAAGTGGGTCATTTTAGGGTGTGGTTGAAGGGTTTTGGAGATGCGCCGGTTCGATGGTTTTTGAGAAAGTTACGACTTTAATTATTCCAATCGGCAGTTTATTCCGCGGCCTATAGGACGGATTTAGGACGGACCGCTTCCGTCATTCTTTTCTAAAAAATACTTTGTCCTACCCGTCCATATTCCATCCTATTTCCGTCGTACATTTTTAAGATATAAAGATCGGACTAAAATTTGTTAGCGGGAATTTAAAAATTGTTGGCGGGAAATCGAAAATTCAAATAATATAGGACGGATATAGGATGGATATTGAAATTTTTTTACGGGATATGAAAATATCAAACCTATGAAACCATCCATTCGTTCTTTTCTAAAAAAATACTCTATCCTACCCTTCCATATTCCATCCTATTTCCGTCGTACATTTTAAGATATAAAGGCCGGACAAAAATTTGTTAGCGGGAATTAAAAAATTGTTAGCGGGAAATCGAAAATTCAAATAATGTAGGACGGATATAGGACGGATATTGAATTTTTTTGGCGGGATATGAAAATATCAAACCTATGAAACTGTCCTTTCGTTCTTTTCTAAAAAATACTCTGTCCTACCCGTCCATATTTCGTCCTATTCCCGTCGTACATTTTTAAGCCATAAAGGTCGGACTAAAATTTGTTAGCGGGAATTAAAAAATTGTTGGCGGGAAATCGAAAATTCAAATAATGTAGGACAGATATAGGGCGGATATTGAAATTTTTTGGCGGGATATGAAAATATCAAACCTATGAAACCGTCCTTTATCCTTACCATCCGTCCTAAATCCGTCCTTTAGTATTATGCGATTTTTCTTTCCCAGAATCCAATCTTCTATAAATACTGTGATTGTTCTTATCTCGACTGTTCTTATCTCTTTCTTTCCAGAATCCAATCTGTCATGGGTAAGTTTTTTGCTCTTTGTTCCTTATAAATTTATTTTATTTGTTTTATAAATACTAACAATCAATTCTTGTTTGGTTTTTGTTTAGGAAAACTTGATATGACTAAAAGAGGTATGATTACCATTCTTTTTCAGATTCTTTATTTATATTTTCATTTTGATTTGTCTTTTTGTTTATATTTTGATGAATGAGTGTAATTTTATTTGTGTTTGGGGAATTTTTGTTTATTGTAATTTTGTTGATTTCGTTTTTGTTTGGAATGTGTGTTAAATTTTGTGTTTGATGAATTGAATCTTATTTGTGTTTGTGTTTGGGGATGAATTTTTGATTTTAGGTATGAATTTTGATGAATTTTTGATGTTTGGGTATGATTTTTGATGTTTGGGTATGAATATTGATGAATTTTTTATGTTTGGGGATGAACATCGCCGAACAACGGCAGCGACGACACCGCAGCCGGCTATTGCCGGCTGCGGATTTTTTTAATTAATTTATTACAGTATAGGACGGATATAGGGCGGATTCAGGACGGATAATTAACAACCAAACAACTCATATAGGACGAAATTAAGACGGTTTCAGGACGGATATAGGACGGCATATAGAAAACTTTTAGGAAGATATAGGACGGATTGAGGACGGAAATCTTAATTAATTTGTCGCTTTAAAGGACGTATATAGGACAGAACAGTTAATTAATTAAGACTAATTGCTTAGTTACTTAGAAGTAATTAATTAAGATATAGGACGGAATTAGGACGAAAATTGTCCGAATTAAGTCTTTTTTGCGACGGTTTTTATCTGTCATATATCCGTCCTTAGGGTTAAAATATAGGACGGAAATAGGACGGACTGTAATATAGGACGTCGCTGAATGGACGGAAAATGTCCGTCCTATATCCGTCCTTTTCGACCAAAAAAGGACGGAATTTGGGCAAAAAGGACGGATATTTGCCGTCCTTTTTGCTCTGTTTTCTTGTAGTGGCCTTCAAGTATTTGCCTATGCATATGAGTTAGGTAGAAGTATATCGAAATTTACAAGTACATCCTAATATCAGTATTTATAATATCATGTAAACACTAGTATGGATATGTCTATATAGATGTACACTTTAATTTGATGGCAAAGGTAGGAGTCATGTTAATAAAATATTCCCAACAATGGACATATACACTTGCACCAAGTATAATTACAGTACCTGATATCCACAAATACCCTACATAATAGTAGGGATATTCCTGATATATTGTAACCATGTACTGAGATCTAGTGGACCAATAAATTAGACATACGTATTATTGTGCTCATTTTATATAATATGTATTAGTAAATGTATAGTACAATAATTTAGCTAGCATATTTGAACCATATATGATTTGTAAATGTAATAGGGATTATATAAACTTAGAATATAATTATGAATTTGGCATACACAAATTAGATAATATTTGTGAACTGATTTGTTATACACAGGGATTATTTGTATAACCTAAGACATATCACATGGTAGCTATAATTTCATATTGGGTATACATATGGTTAATACAGTTACTCCACATGGTACACATAGTATTATCACCCATACTTAGCTATACAGTACTTAATAACTAGTTACCAAATATTATCATATCCGGATACATTTACTAACGGATAATGGATTAGTTTATCATATATATTAATTACATGTGCATCAATTATGCAAAATTAGAGTTATATGATACCACAAATATTATAACTACAAGTCGGATTATTTATATATAAATTACATGATGGTATAAGATAACCATATGTCTAGTTATTGGATATGATTACACACTCTATTTTAGTAATCGCCTTACATATAGATATAATTAATCGTATGTGAAATATACCTATCAAACTATAGCTCATATCCGTAGTTATACTTTGTATCATATTGTACGTGGTATATAATTCTGTTATATTCAATAACTATCTAGTATTGTATCATATATAGTACAAGTATACCCATATTAAATATCTGGTATGAATGATTACCTCCAAACCTATTAACTGAATATGTTACAATAATATCCATCATCCCAATTTATTAACGAGCTAATATACATTAAAGATAGTATAGCCATAGTAAAAATACAAGTATACCAGATAGTAATAAATAGAGGATACCAGATAAAGGTAGCCGTCAGATATGATAAAATAGGTTAATTCAACACAATGCTTTATGTTATTGAATGTTAGTCACTCATGGAGTTGTCAGTTATATAACATCATAGAAATTAAGCTCATGTAATATTACCTATATAACTATGATCATAATCTCGTGCAAACTCTAGCCTAAGTAACTAGCGTGAAGATCGACATCATCGTCCAATCGCAACTCGAGCCCACTCTCGTGCAAACTCGAGCTACGATCTAGGTTATGATAGTTCGTATTCGTCCAATCTCTTGCCGTGGGATCATTGAGCGCGAGTATTTAATGAAAACGCATCGGGAGTTGGGGTTGGGTGTGTGAGAAAAGTAAATTACTTGAACTCATATCCAAGTGAGGTAAATGAGTAGGTTAAAGCACAACTATAATATTTGGGTTTTCAGAAAATCAGACCCATTGCCCAGTCAACAAAGGGTAAACACAAAAATAAAATATGTATTCAACGGATATGACTGTATATTTCGAGTGATTTTGGAGTATAAGATATTAGTTCTTAATAGTAATGCATTATATACATAATTTGATCCATATAACAGTATAACATGTTCAATCTCTTAAAAATGGAGAGCGGCATCAAGCTAGTGCTCGCCCCCAAATCAACTAGCGTTCTATTGATGGGGATGTCGCCAATGGAGCATGGCACAGTAAAGAAGAAAATCCGTAAAATGCCGGGTACGGATCAATCCCTCGTCTTGAATGGCACAATATACAAATATAGCCAAGCATGTTCAAACAATTATTATTAAATGATATCATCCTTGGATATGACATAATTATGGATATATTGTGTATATATATTAAATGAATATCTTGGTTACAGTTGGGTATCATATTTGATGTTACTTGCAATATCGATAATTATATCAATATTACATTATATCCATAATTATACTAGTAATAGTGACGTTATATTATGTATATTGTTGATGGTAACTGAATAATAGATATTGCACTATGAAATTGCGTATATCTTAAAGTAAAGTTGAGATTAATATAGTACTGTATATATTGCACAAATATTTTTAGTATATGATTATGGGTACTTATAGTTTGTATATTGATATCTTATGACAAAGTGAATATATAATGGTAACATGATATGATATGTTAACAAATAGTATTCATGTTATAGGTATACATGTTAGTAATATTATCCATAATAATAACTATCACCATATGGAATATTAATTTACCTATAACTATCCAGTTAATTGTATTATATACTAAATCATGGGCACCTTCATGTATAGTACCATGTAATATTATATAATATGAGTATAAATATTTGGATATATATATGTATAAATGGATATTAAAATTACATATAGCATGGCGTTATGATAACTTATCTGTAGGGTATATGTGATATCTAGAGTTATATATTTTATCTAATTATTCATGATAATAATATTATATAGATATTATTTATCTTATACTAATATCTTATAAGTATACCTAAATTTATGTATATGTCAGTGATATTACGTACCACCAAATATACCGTACAATTTAATGACATAAGTATAGGAATATATCACATAATCTAATATTATATCCATAGATACTTAATTAATAATACAATAACTCAAATCGGGATATCATAATTATATGAGTGGTATGTGTATACATTATTATGGGGTCCATCCTATCATATTATATAATGTAATATCATAGTAATTTAACGATATCATATAGTTAGGGATGATAATGGTATACTATAGTTATGAATATAGTACATAATATTTGATATCATACAAATATATATCATGGTTGTGGATAATTATCTGTTACTAGATATATGGTCAAATTACATATATATAGAATTTGATAATAAATGTAGAATAAAATCTGTCTATCAGAGTAAGATATTTATAACTCCTGATATTTAATCCAACCGATCCTAATGTATAATATCAATTCGTAGCAGTATATATTATGGTATATATGATATTGGTAACTAGGCATAATGAGTGGTGGATATTACATATGCTGTGGTAGGGATATACTTGCACGATATCAGGAGCTGCTCTATATTCTGGCTTTACTGAGATAAATGAGAATATTAGCATTTATCATTTGTTCATAACGAGCATCATGATATTATATTGTGTCCATATTGACATGAATTAGGCATATACTCGTGTCACATTATTAATAATAGAGTCTCCTTGTCGAATTTAGTGCACAATATAGTAAACATTATTAAGACGCCAAAGTCCACCCTACAAGCATGTTGTCTCCTCGGGGTTCGATTGTATGGAAATTGATAGTCCAACCGTCCGGGGATCGACTCATGGTTGTCGAGGGGGCTACTCAGGTGGCCCGCCCTCAGCAGAAGAAGAAGAAAGGACCAACCTCCGAATTTGAAGTAGTCGCATTGGATGGGACCAAGAGGAGACAGAAGATCGTTCTCAGCGACTCGGAGCCATCTGGGTCGAATGCAGCTGCGGAGCAGGTCTCCCGGCCTGTGAATGATACTCTCCACGAGGGTGACTCGAGGAGGACTCAGGTTCCACCGGAGCTTCTTGTGCACAAGGACTATTGGCCTTGGGGGTCTGTTCCCTTCAGTAGGGCTGTCTGAAGACATCCCTGACGAGTATAGGCCAATTTTACTGGAGGGCCGATCTCCTCAGGCCCCATTCGACTACTCCAAGGGGGAGCTCGTCCGTGCGGGATTTCAGTTAAGGCATGGAGATTCCACTCTTCTTGACTGCGGGACCGCATGCTGCATCGCTGAGAATGCGACCCTTCCACAGGACAGGACTGTCGTGGAGAGGATCGATTACGAGCAGCTTGCATCAATAGCTATTCACGCCAGCGTCCAGGTAATTATTGCTCCATCCTCTATTGATGCTGCTATCAACGCGTAAGTTGACCATTGAGTGTTATGTGCAGTCTCTTATGGCTACCGTGGTGTTGCGTCGTCGTGCTCTAGAGGTGGCCAATCATGGGGTCACGCTGGAGGCCATTAGGTTGGGTGTGGAGAGATCTCAAGTTGAGCTGACTATACTCAGCCTTCTCTACGATTGAATCGTCTTCAAAAACTCGAGGATGAGTTACATGAGTCTCGTAGGAGGGAGGCT
>JAULAV010007913.1:0-77055 GCA_030789695.1 Scilla litardierei
ACAATCCTAAGGAAGAAACGAGAAAATACGACGATTCGATCGAAAATGAAAGCTACGGAGACGAAAACCACACATGAGGAGAAAATCCATCAAAACATATATTATATTATAATAAATCCAGATACATGAAAAGCAGCCGTTACAATATCCATTGTAAGCTCAGCATCCACCTGCTGTAATCGTTAGAGATCCACCTACAGATTCTCTAGGTCTCTCCATAGGGTGGCAGCCTGGTTATCTTCTCTTGGTTAAACTGAGCGAAGGCCTTGACAGATTCACTGCCATTTCCTTTGGATCTTAGCCTTTCCCTCCTTGGCTTGCTGCAAATTAAGCCTCTATCTCTTGGAGCTGTGAGCTTAAGGAAAGGGCCAGCTTAGCATGCCTTATCATCTTAGCATTTACTTCTATAGCCATTGCAACTCCACCCCTTGTTTCTCAAGCTCCTCCCTAGCAGAACAAACTTGTGTGCTGAGAACTTAATTGTTCACCCTATGACTTTTAAGCTCGTCCTCTACAAACTAAACCTAAGTGCGAAGGATGTCCACATCTGCTACTGCCGCGGCCTGCTCCTGCATCGACTAGATCTCATGCTTGAGGGCATGGGCAAGCTGTTTTCACATGTAATGACTATGGTAAAGATGGCCTGCTACCTCTTGAGCCTGTGTAAATGGTGAGCCTGTGTAAATGGTGAAATAAGGTCAGGGCCCAAGCCTGAAGCTCTACTACATTCCACAATGAAGAAATTATCCGACTTACCTATGACATTTCCAAGAGAAAATCCTCTCTCGGGAGGTCTATGAGGCATTCCTCCCATTCGGTCTCCTAGACCGTGAGACCAAGCAGATTCTTCCAAATTGGGCGCATCTCCTCCTCCGAATCTTTGTCAATTTCATAGTCAACAATTGGTTCTCCCTTAATTTGTACCGAGCTCAAATCTTGGCCAGCCCCTTGCTTGGTAGGAAGCTCCTTAGTTTTCTTCTTGGGTGGATTGACGATCTCAGGATGGATAGACCCCTCATGTTGTTGAAATTTAGGGGTCTCTAGAGGTACAAACCCCACATGCACTAGCTGGTGAGCCACATGTTCCCTCTCCATTCTCTTCCCTCTCATGGTATAAAGGGATGCATTATCATCACCATACTCTAGCTCTGCATAACTTAACAAAACAGCTCACACTGCACTAGTTCTACCTTCCAGAGCTGAGGCAAATCCCCCAAGAAAGGAAATTGTAAGGTCGACGGTGGAGATCGCCCTGGCTTGAGGCCTCAAACCCCCCCCACTTGATCACACATCTTCAGGGCAGGGGCAACCATGGGCTATGTCCTGGAGGATGGTTAGGCCTTGGTCTTTGTTTTTTTTCCCTGTCAAGCAGTGTCATGACTTTCTTCCTCCAATCAGGAGGCAAATCGGAACACGCTGCCTCTGTAAAAAGGAAAATAGAGAGAGTTTAGCAACCGAGCAAAAAGTTTCAAGTTGCCAACCCCTGAGCCGCTATGCACCAGTAATGGGAGGGGCCTCACCGAGCTCTTTACCTTGCTCTGTAGGCATGTCTTCCTGTATGCGACTCGCCCCCTCGGACAACAACACATCACGCGACCTGGAAGTAGGAGGCTGATCAGCCAACCCAAATTACCACGCCATCTTTTGCATCATGCTCCTACCTTGGATGACATCAAGCTCCCATTTGCACGACCACCTGAACTGATGTGGGACCCATTCATTTGGGGCATTGGGTCACCCTCTGTCACATTCCTAATGTCCAGTGGCCCAAAACCACCTCTCCTTCTAGTGTTTGTGCGACGAAGTTGTCTCCTCGAAGATTTTAAGAAGCAGCATCTGAGGTAATATTGGGTAGCTGAGTTCTTCTATATCTCAAACATGCCGTATGTGAGCTCCACAGCCAGCCAGCCATTATCATTGATGGCAAACATGGTGGCAGAATTGATTAGGGCCATGGATATATTAGGCACTACTTGACATATCGCCCGATTGGAAATGTACAAGAACCTCTGCAATAGACAGTTGAATAAAAGGCAGACTCTTGCCTCCCGATGCACACTGCTCAGTTCAATTACCCCAAGAGGAGGTCAGTCAGGGGTCCCCTTCAATTCGCTAGGAAACTACAATACCGCCAAGGAATGGATTGCATATTTCTTTCGGATTTGCTACAAGTCTACCACGCCTGCCTAAGACAGGAACCCTTCTTCGCCTAAGCACATTAGCTCCATGTTGGCTATCGTCCATCCTATATCCGGAAGGTTAACGATTTCGATGGTGACGATTGTTTCTTGATCGGGATCGATGGTCTCTGCCATTACTTCGATGAAGAAGCAAGGAAAAAAAGGAGAGGGATCGAAAAGGAAACTGCTTTCTCTGGCTAAGATGGCAAACGCATTAGAAATCAAAAGATTCGAGAATGTAGCAATGAAGACAAATAATGACTTTCCAAATGAAGGTATGGAGATTAATGGCATCTCCTCTCCTTTTTACCTACATGTGTATGAAAAGGCAGAGGGAGAGCACATCCGTCTGATCTCTCCAAACGAGAATCGATCACAACCGTTCAGATCCAATAATTGAACGACGCATGTGCGTCATAAATCCTCACAAACCAGACCCTGCCACATGGAAAATGCATTTTCCCAAGGAACTGGCTTCATCTCTTCGAGTTCTAGGAAGAGAAGCGGTCATGTCAAGCCAATCACTTCAGCCCCCAGTAGAGGTGTGATGCATCGACAAAGAATGATTCGGGTAGCATTCTTATGTGTCATCCCGTCGACTCGGGCGTAATGCTCAAGCGAGGTTGACCGAAGTCTCGTGTCTTTCCACTCTCCTCTATAGATTTGTCTCCTCGCCTCTCTATGCGCGACCTCAGGATGCAGCTTTGGTCATTCCAGTCAAGGCCAAAGACGAGGGGTCATTGTAGATGATATTCCAGCAGGGGCCCACCAACAGATGAGCTTGGTTGAGCTAGACAGATGGGCCCTGCCAGGTACCACATGCATCCTTTGTAGATCACATAATCTTCCGAGACGAGTATGACCAGACCTAGATGGGAGTCAGCATGTTCCCTTAACATCGTAGCATAGCAATGTTGGCCCCACGAATTCAAATCCTTCAGCAGCTCGACTCCTCTGGGACGACCTCCATCAAGGTAGCCCCTCAATGGTGGCTTCTATAAAACGACCCCCCTTGAGGTTTCTCTGTTCAACTCCACGATTCGAGTCACTTTCCCGCCTAACAAAGATCAGCCCATGCAATCATACCAGCATGATCGCAGGGGGATGAAACACCTTTTCCTCTCCAAATCATTACCATTGGGTCCGCCCCATGTACGTAACAGCCAGATTTACCAGGGGAACCACACCGCCTGTCTCGTCAGACATCATGCGGTCAACTTTATCAGGGAAGACGTGTACCCACTTTGTTGGGTGATTTGGGGTGAATATTGCATAATTAACCCTTATCTAGCACCATTTTGTGTGTATATGATGCTTAATTGGTCTCTAATACATTCTTTTTTTATAACATCATTTATTAGAGCAAACCATTGATTTGTGCACAAAATATGAATTTGATTGAGTATTTCTGCCTTTTTTATATTTTTCATTGCTAGATCTCGATCTCACGGTTCCAACGACTATTTATTTGTAATTTTCTGAGATCTGTGCTAATTACTGTGAATTTTTGAATGCAAAATACTATTTTAATGAAGAAGTATGGTTGAAATAAGCCTCATATACTGTCGTAAATACAGCACCGCCCAACCGCCTCGCCATAAGGCGCAATCCTGGAGAAAGCCCGCTCAATCAAGCGGCTCAGACGCGGAGCGACACGGTCGAATACTGGCCACCCATTTGCGATACAACGGCGTGGAGCTGTGCTCTCGTCGAATGTGGAGCGGGTGAAAGCAGCGTTCACGGGACACGGGGTAGCTCAGTGCCGACCGATCTTCATAAAACGGACGCAGAAGCAACGACGCGGCGTAATCTCTACCTTTTATCATTCTTCCGACGGACCAGGCGCAACCCGAGTTTGCATCGGACTCATCCAGCATATGGGTGACATGGATCCTTTTGCACCATTGATGTGTGATCGAACGGTACAAATTAACTCTGAATCAAGTTCGGATCGAAGCAAACGGAGCGGGCGTGAGGCATGGATCCGTTTAAGGGGGACACGTGGCGCACGTACGTTAAATCCCGCTCGGATCGACGATCGACAACTTTCAGCGGTTTTGGATTTTTAAACGAATAGGATGTAGGTTTCGAACCCGTTAGACAACTTAAACCCTCAATGCTCTTATATATACGTATTTTAGGGTTTTGGGGGTATTCTTGCGTATAGGGGGCTCTAGGAGCCGTATTTTGACGCGAAATTTAGAGGCCCTGGAGACAGAGGCCAGAGCTATCGTCTGAAGGAGATTTGGGTCTATTTGGAGAGAATTGGTGATAAATTCCCTAATTTTAGCCTTGTATTTCACGTATTTGGCTTGTTTTAAAGTATTATTCATGTATTTTGAGTGATTGGTGATGTATTTGTTTATGAATACTGAAACTTTCCTCTCCATGCGTGGTTAATATTTATATGTGTTGGTTCTGATGTAGTTAAGGTGTCGTATTCTTTGATTTCAATATCTTTTCGCCCTAACTTCATGTTATAATCACGTATTTTGTCGATTTCTACATATATCGTGTTTGGGTATGTTATACGGAGATGTGGGCATGCTTGAATTGAATATGATCTGAGTAAGAATTATTCGGGATGCGATCCGAGAGGATGTATCGTGACCCGAGAGGGCACTTGTGTGTATTTTATTCATGAAATCGTCATTATACGTGATTACTCTTTGGCACGTTTTTATGCGCTTTATCGCCATATTTTCCGACGTTCTCGTGCCCTAGCCAACGAAACGTTGAGTTATAGAAAAGATATTAATAATCATTGATTGCATATACCCTAACGAAATCACAACCAACGCATACTCTCCATATTAGTACCCTATATCGAACTCACCGTAATTATCGTAGGATTCTCTTTTATTATTTAAAATCATCGATACCTTATCCTTAGGTGGTTGGTTATTATTGTTTTAGTACTCTTTATAAACTGAAGTTCGTGGTCTTGTAGGTCAGTTGTCATGTGGATACGATACCTGGACTCATCAGGGTTATCACTTGTTCGATCTCCTACACTTGGGAGTATCGCTGACACATTTTGAGACGAGTCAAGTTTTTGGCACCATTGTCGGGGACAACGGTACTTGTAATCTATGATTTCAGTTCGTATAGAGGAACGTTCGGTGAGATCCTTCCATCTTATAGTTTAGGATTTTTATAAGTTTTTTGTTTTGTTTTCTCTTTAAAAAATTCAAAAAAATTGGAATACATGAATTTCTATTGCACAAAAAATTGGTATGATGCAGAGTACGATGTTGCATACAAGCATAGGATGGAGAAGCTCAATATCGTTAATTTTAATGAGACAGATTGTGAAACTTTCTTTCAGGCCTGGAGGAAGTTCACAGACATAGTATCGAGCTATCCGTAGCATGGGTACACAAAGAAAGAGCTTATGTAGTCCGTCCTATTTGGACTGCGACCACAGCTGCAGGAGTTTTTTGGGAGTCATGCGCCGACAGAGGCGTGGAAATACATGGAGTCATTAGATGAGAATGATCAGGCCATTAACGAGACTTCAGATCGTGATTCAACGGAGCCTTCATGCCTTGATCAAGGAGAGCAAAGCGTAGACGTACCATTGCAACCCTTGAAAGATGAAGTTTATTTGCTCATTCAGACATAGGAGGCTACATCCCATCAATTCCAAGAAAACTTCCTTGCTCGAAGTCGGCAAATTCAGTAATCCATTGAAAATATTACTCTGATTACCACTTGCTTAGAAGAAAATAATTCTTTTGAAATTCAATTTCAAGAATCTAATATGAGTTCATCTTCTATTGCTGGTATATCGAGCGAGCCATGTTATGATGAAGTTACGAATAAAAATATCAACATGGTAGGAAGTGGGTGCAAAGGAGAGGACGATCTAGCAATTTTGGATGAACAGGAGGAGGAGACAGCTAATGACATGTGTTTAAAGATTATCGCTATGGAGCCCGGACCACGCTTTCCCGCAATTTTTTTTTCACAAAATCATTTATCCCTCTTCCCAATGACCGAGCATCATACAGAGAGCAGTGCACAGTTTTCAGGGAGTAGTCATCAACATGCTTTACTTTATTTTACTTAATTTGATGACTACGTTTGGAATATTTTTATTGAAAAGAATTTAAGACTAAATTGGATTGACGTGACTCATCTCTTGCAGGATCTAGTTAACTACTTTATAGAGATACTGGGAGTAACGTTGCTGGGATACAGTTTAGTTAGTGAAGAAAGAATACTCGCCGAGGAGCGCAAGGAGCAGATAGAACAACTTCCTCAACCATTAAAGATCTGTGATTCGCCATTTGACCACGGTGTGTTCTTTTCATTAGCGTAGACTTTTTATGCTTTTTAGGATGCTTGCTTTTGAATAAACTCATACCCCTTTCGACTTTGAGGACAATGTCCATATTTAGTTGGGGGGAGTGTATAAGGCCTTAGGATTTTTTTAAATAAAGCGAGAGAAAAGAATAAATCACCAATTCTCATCATTTAGAACTCCTTCACATTCCACAAATGCGGTTGATTATGCATTGATCGAATTCTAAAAATCGTTTATGGCCTGAATTAATTATTTTTCTCTTCTTGGAATTACTATTAATATGCTATTTATGAAAAATTTCAATTGCCATGATTAATATCTTGAAATAGTTTGAATTTATTTCATGCATACTACTGTGATGCAAAAGCTTAAGTATACACGATTTATTAGAACAGTCTTCAAGTTGAAGAGGAATTTGGACTTTGTTATTGATGTTTATGTTTGATTTATGGGTGTTGAGTTACTTACGAAAAAGAGTGAAAAAGAAAAAATGCATCGTTCCCTTGAGTTCATTAACTGAAAGCTCCAACATTGATCATTCTAAGTCGTCAAAAGAAAAGAAAAAACCAAAAAAAGAAATGGTGAATAAACTAAGCAACTTCAATACCCATGATTTGAACGATCTTTTTGAGATGCCAATTCCTTGGAAATGAGAAAACTAGAATATAATGACGAGTTATAATTTCGCTTGCGCAAAACGATGCTCGCATGTTATTTATTCAAATTAAATTAGAGAAAATATCATGCGTTGATCTTATTCATGGATTGTGTATATTGATGGTCTAAATCATGTTGGAAAGCGTATTATTGAGTCATGCCATAAGCGATTGATATAATTTATTGTTTTATTAATCATTCGATTTAATCGCTCTTTTTGTTAGGGACTAGCAAATCGCTACTTGGGGGTATGATTCGGGGTGAATATTGCATAATTAACCCCTTATCTAGCACCATTTTGTGTGTATATGATACTAAATTGGTCTCTAATACATTCATATTTTGTATAACATCATTTATTAGAGCAAACCATTGATTTGTGCACAAAATATGAATTTTATTGAGTATTTCTGCCTTTTTAGATTTTTCATGGCTAGATCTCGATCTCACGATTTCACCGACTATTTATTTGTATGAGATTGTACTAATTATTGTGAATTTTTGAATGCAGAATACTATTTTATGAAGAAATACAGTTGAAATATGCCTCATATACGGCCGTAAATACAGCATCGCTCAACCGGCTTGCCACGTGGCGTAATCCTGGAGAAAAGCCCTCTCAATCAAGCGGCTCAGATGCAGCGCGACGCTGCCGAATACTGGCCACCCATCTGCGATCCAACGGCGTGGAGCTGTGCTCTCATTGAATGCAGAGCGGGCGAAAGCAACGTTCACGGCACACGTGGCAAGCTCAGTACTGACCGATCTTCATCTAACGGACGCAGAAAGCAGCGACGAGGCATAATCTCTGCCCTTCATCATTCATCCGACGGACCAGGCGCAACCCGAGTTTGCATCGGACTCATCCAGTATATGGGTGACGTGGCTCCTTTTGCACCATTGATGTATGATCGAACGGTACAAATTAACTCCGAATCGAGTTCGGATCGAAGCAAACAGAGCGGGTGTGAGGCGTGGATCCGTTTAGGAGGGACACATGGCGCATGTACGTTAAATCCCGCTCGGATCGACGGTCGACATCTTTCAGCGGTTTTGGATTTGGATTTTTAAACGAATAGGATGCGGGTTTCGAACCCGTTAGACAACTTAAACCCGAAATGCTCCTCTATATATATACATATTTTAGGGTTTTGGGGGGTATTCTTGCGTATTGGGGGCTCTAGGAGCCATATTTTTACGCGAAATTTGGAGGCCCTGGAGACAGAGGCCAGAGCTATCATCTGAAGGAGATTTGGGTCTATTTGGAGAGAATTGGCGATAAATTCCCTAACTTTAGCCTTGTATGTCATGTATTGGCTTGTATTTGAAGTATTATTCATGTATGTTGAGTGATTGGTGATGTATTTGTCTATGAATACTGAAAATTTCCTCTTCATGCGTGGTTAATCTTCATATGTGTTGGTTGTGATGTAGTTAGGGTGTCGTATTCTTTGATTTCAATATATTTTCGCCCTAACTTCATGTTATAATCACGTATTTTGTCAATTTCTACGTATATCGTGTTTGGGTATGTTATGCGGAGATGTGGGAATGCTTTACTTGAATATGATCTGAGTAAGACTTATTCGTGATGCGATCCGAGAGGATGTATCGTGATCCGAGAGGGCACTTGTGTGAATTTTCTTCATGAAATCATCATTATACGTGATTACTCTTTGGCACGTTTTTATGCGCTTTATCGCCATATTTTCCGACGTTCTCGTGCCCTAGCCAGACGAAACGTTGAGTTATAGAAAAGATATTAATAATCATTGATTGCATATACCCTAACGAAATCACAACCAACACATACTCTCCATATTAGTACCCTATATCGACCTCATCGTAATTATCGTAGGATTCTCTTTTATTATTTAAAATCATCGATACCTTATCCTTAGGTGGTTGGTTATCATCGTTTTAGTTCTCTTTATAAACTGAAGTTCGTGGTCTTGCAGGTCAGTTGTCCCGTGGATACGATACCTGGACTCAACAGGATTATTACTTGTTTGATCTCCTACACTTGGGAGTAGAGCTCATCAGGGGGGGGGGCAGTTATAGCGGGCACTCCACGTCCTGACAAAGCCCCTGATAGGTTTGTTATGAATGGATATGGGGGGTCTACTGACATCCATCCATTAACCCTATAAATCTAGCAGAA
Organism: Scilla litardierei; assembly: GCA_030789695.1. Taxonomy (NCBI): domain Eukaryota; kingdom Viridiplantae; phylum Streptophyta; class Magnoliopsida; order Asparagales; family Asparagaceae; genus Scilla; species Scilla litardierei. Next base: position 9,308 of record JAULAV010007913.1, read on the forward strand.
ACTATCTCTATCTGGTATGCCTAATCTCATACCCTAAATCTTTATCTCAAAACACAGATATTCCACATATCTCAAACCCTAGCGGTGCCTATCTCAGGCACACGCACTCCTTGCTCCGCTTGATGCTAACTTAAGCATTGGAGGCAAATCGTAGGGCCACCCTCTCTGGTTCCTCTGACACGTGCTCTATCTGTTTTAAACGGCCGCGAAAGATCTCTTCCCTTAGCCCGACGAAACCAGACTATCTGGACTCAATTGTTGCGTGAATACTCGCCTCCAAGGCTCGATCTGGGCCATGCGAGATTCTTCACATCAACAAAAATAATTATATGGAAATCAATATTTTTCTTTTGTATTCACTTCAAGGGAGAGATAATTCAAATCGATTTTTTTTAAATTTCATGGGAAAACCCCAAAGATATCGGACTATTAGCTGTAACGGTCACTTCCGACCGTACGTATTTTAGCGTATAGCTGTGTTTCGTGTGCATTTTGTGTATTTGATTTTTTTATTACTGTTGTCCGTAGTTCAAACGCGTGACCGAACCCCATATTCACAATCCTCTCGGAGGCGCGATCACCCGAGTATTTTCCTTTTTATTTTTGGATGTCTATAGGCTTATTCTGCATAACACAATTTTTATTATTAAAAACGTTTTTTATAATTAATTTTAATTCGATGGTTCTGTGAGTTTTTCCCTTAACACAAACTTAATGATATACATGTACGACCGGTAGGAGATATATTGAGGGTTACGTATATAGACTTGTATATAGCTAATTCATACACTTTAAACGGGAAAATCAAGTTGCATAGTTATACTCAATATAGTATAACTCAGTATATGTAAATATATCGTGGTATGGGTTATCATATCATTATGACTATTACAATTGGTTAAAGGTATATATCACATATGACGATATTATTTAACCCAAAGTATGGTTAAGTATACATATGCATTAGATTATAAACCATGATAAGTATTATTAGATATCTCCGTTATTAACAAGCTATATGCTTTGAATCCTATATCATTATCCCATATAAGAGTATACAATCATCTCAGTGATTTTTTTTGGAAATTATATTTAATTTTAAAATCATTTGATAATTTTAATTAGATTTTAATTATTATATGATGATAATCAATTATACCGTCGAAACATCACTTCGTCGTCCGCATCATCCAAGGAGTATTTCCATCGAGTCGCCATCGAAGAGAGGATATCAGAGAAGTCATGCCCTGATCTGTGTGAACAAACTGGATGATGCAGAATATCAACAGAGATGGAAATACAGATATCATTCTTAGGCAATATAGTATAAAGAGGATAATCAATATTACAATTTATAGCTATTTTAAAACTGGACATACAATATGTAATATCGTAGCTATCTCACATGTTTAGTGATTTGTTACATCATATGCCTCTCTTAATTTTCTGTTGTTAAGCTAGACTTCTTAATCTGCAAAAATGCCCGTTGGAACCGGCAGATTGTCATCTTTAACAGAAAAAAGAGAAGACAAAATAAGGCCAAAAATCATATCATTTCATAAAAAGATACATATCTTACAGAAAATGAAGAAAAATAGTCACATACTATGAAAAGTCCGCAAAAATATCCGTTGAAGCTGGTAGATCGCCTCCTTTATTAACACCTCAGATTGTGCTGGTTATTATTGATTGATTTTACAATTGTGGTATGTTAACAAATTGAAATTAATCTCTGTATAATAGCTGATTACGATATTGGTTATATACCCCTTTTAATATGAGGATGATAACTGTGAGCTTTATTCATCTATACATATGATCTAATTGTAATTATTAAGAACATGTCATATGCAAACCAACCATTAAATCTACGGAATATCCAGTAATTCATATGTGCATATACATTATATATCTATATTATAACTATAATCATATTCTATATTAACATATCCAGTAATCAATGTGTGTTTGTGGATATAGTAATATGCCGATATCACATATCTGATATTGAGTAATTTATAGATATGTGGTATGCGACTGGTATATTGTAATACCGTTTAAATATTTACTGGGTAATGGTCATACCGATTAATTATGTATCCCTTTATCATGTATTATTCTGGAGACTAATAATTATGCATAATTTAGACTATATTACCTTATGATTATGTCCAAACCCATATTTATGATAACTAGATTATATACCCATATCCATAATATATCGATAACATACCCATATATATCATAGCTATATATAATGTTGTATGATATTATTTTATTTTATATGTTAATTCATATAATATCCTATTACAATCATACTACAAACATAGCTGTGTGTGATTTGACATGGGTGTGACCCTAAGTTCCCATAGACGGCGCCAATTGTAACCATCGTGCTATTGAATTTGTATTAATGTAAAGGCTTCAAAACCTTGGTATACCTATGGAATATATAATAATCCTAGTATATATTAAGATAGTGGATAGTTGAGATTTAGTATATATTATATCCAGCTATCGTTTTATGACAGTCATGAAATTGTTATACTATTCATAACATTACCATTATCTATGACACTAGTATGAGGACCAATTATATGTATCTGTATCTAAAATATAAGTGATATATATAGTATATATACACTATATTTGCAAATATTCATCTCCATACATGAAATTGTTATGCAAATTATCGGTACAAGAATTTTGGTTGAGTACAGATGTAATATCTATCCATATAAGATTAACGATAACCTGATACATTTGAGTACTCTTTTTGAAATTATCCCTACGACATAATTAAGGACAAAATTATTCATAGCATATAATAACATATGCAAAGTTATTCCTAAATATGTATGTATAACAACTGTACAATTTAGTGCCAAATCATTAAGCTATTATCATCACGATATATAAGTTTGGGTTTTATGTTGTAATATGTTAAATGATTAATTATGTTATAGATATGAATATCAACTAATTCATGGATATTGTTTGCGTATAAAAGGACATATATGTTGTATATATGAATAGTGATCAGTAAATGTTATATCAAATAACTATCTCACATGATGTGCAGATAAGTCTGGAGTATAACCATCACAGCGAGCAGGTTAATAATGTCAGATTAACCGTATTATCAATGGTATAATTTGATTGTAAGTTATGCATAGTAATAGTGACTAAATATTATACATCATTTTGGGTATGAGATTATAGATAGGATAATATGGATATGTATAATGAATTTGCATAATTTATATTATTGATATGGTTATCTATACATGAATTATCATATTGTACATGCTTGTGGTATACATATGTTAATTTTTAGACAAATACAAGTTATTATCCTGTATTTGTATATATATTATGTGTCTGTATAATCCAATGGAATATTATTTATCATATAATATTTATAAGTATTGAATATATGGATATACAAGAATTATCGGATATTGGTTATACAAAAATACTAATATTTAATCTATGAGTTAATAATATGCACATAATGTATTATATACTCACTCATATAATCAAATACTACTATACATATAACAATAATAGTCTAATATATGCTTATCACATATCCTATTATTTGGTGAATATATATGGACATTAGGATATAACTTATAATCTTTGGATATATCCTGGGTCAATTTTAGTCCATCCAATACTTAATTATAGATATATTAAGATATAATGGATAGTAACAGTATAATGTATCATAAATGTATATAATTTAACTATCATAGAATTTGGATAGCATGTTGAATAAATCATATCCATCTATGTTTACCACGGATACCTTAATTTATTTGATGGCTAGGACAATTTGGAGTAGTATACATAATAATGGTTCATATTACTTATGATATGATTAACATAACTTTGCATATGTCAAATATGTTGGTTAAATATCAAATGCAATGGTGTTGTACATGTAAATGAATACATGGAGTATACGTGGATCACTTAGTCTTACGTGTATATTACATGAATCAGCCATCTATCTTGCATTGTGCTCTCAAATATCGAGTATGTCTATCATAGTAAGGTATTTATAACACATGCATATTCTCCGGTATTATGATATTCGTGACTAATATATAGGTATATACCTTTATCCCTAATTCATACTATATATATGGTATAATAATAACATTATATATAATATTTTGGATAGCTACCTATATCATACTAATATAATCATATGGTCCGTAGTGGGGATTTCCTATCCCTAGACGCTTTTATTATATTGATATCTATTTGCTTGACATAATCATTAAGATAAACATATGAGAAGCCAATGTGTAAGTAATGGTGGACCAACATCGCAGTCTCAAATCCATGACATTAATTTTGTAATTTGCCATATTGTATACAATGTGAGGACCCTATTACTATGACCTACATTATTATATATGGATATTATATGATATAGTTATTTACACTATAATAACATAAATAATATATTATAATAATTAATGTGTGTAGATGACTATTAACAGTTATTGATGTATAAATTAGGGTAACCAGCTAGGTTATCCATATATATCATGTTATTATAAAATTTAATATATAGGTAATTTTAAGTAATTAGATATTTGTATGTCATAACTAATCTTAGAATATTATATCATAGTATAATCCATATCAGGTTATCCTTTAATCTCTAATAATATCTTGTAAATTAATTATATCCATATGGTATTATGTATAATATATTCCATATTAAATATACATATAAGATTATACCGATATGTGTTGTATCTATATTAGACATAATCTATAATATCAAAGTAGGATAATATGTAATACCATATACCATGGCCATAAGTATATATAGATACTTGATTACACTACTAGGGTTAAATTATGATATATGACCATTTTTGAATATATACCAACAAATACCCAGTCACTTTATATTACGATCCTATATTTTTAGTATTTACATACTTTAGAGATATTGTATACTAATCTATATCTATTACTTGTTTAGGGATATAGTCTAATTTTATAATACATATGATATTGTCCGCACTTAGGTTAGACATTGTGTTGAAAGCTTAGTGATACGACCTAGTCACATATAACTACGATGGTATCAGAAAGTGGTATCACCTCCACTACTTATAAGTCACATATGTAATTGTATGCTAATACACAGATATAAAGGGTTAATTAATTGTACATATATACCAGTATTTGATAAGTAGTGGAGGTATATATGTACAAATATATATCATTAATGGTAATACATATTATACTTAATTATATACTATCATGCACATCTGACATTAAGATAATATCGTATATAAGATCACCAATAGGGAGTCTAATATACGCTATGTATTAAATATGTATATATAGATATACGTTAATACGGGTATAATGCACTATTTACATTATGAAACTGGGATATCCACCATCGCGAATACATTCATATATATTACCTAACTATGAGTATTATGAAATATATTTTAACTACCCGTATGCCAAGACGAATACTAATATATATAATGTTATATGTATATATGCTATGCTCAAATTATACCCATAAACTGTCTCCATTTATACAAAAGTATCATAATATCTACACAAATCCAGTATAATAAGTAACTAATCAATACTATAAAATATGAATATTACTTAGTAATCTAATTTATATGTAATAGGTGTGTCATGAATCCTTTAAATAAAAATTCGAGAACAAATAATACGGATTTGAAAGACTTGTATTTTATGGAAGAATAACTAAATCATATCTTCCAATCCATCCAAGGGGGTTACATGGAGCGAGAAGTGAGATGAAATACTATAAATAGTATGCAATATATAGTAACCCAAGTTATGCATATGTAATTATATATATTGTCCATATCTCAATGATGATAACATATTCACTGCACCTACCTTCGATAATGAACCTATCACTGTTAACAACACTTCTAGTTCATGATATTCTTCGTGAATGGTTCTCAAACATGTTTTGGATTATATCTCATAGTTTGGACCTCTGTTATCATCATCATATTATCTATAAACAAGTCATATTTGATACCTATCTGTTAGTCCGATGGCATACTAAGCATCTTACAATATCAGGAAATGCACATATACTCCAAATATTCATAAATAAGTCCACTGTCAAAAAATCAGTATAAGCCATATCCCAGTTTATTTGGGAATGTGTCTGAAATGTAGGGATATTATGTACAGGTAATAACTGAGATATGTTTGCTTGTATTAGCTAACCATATGTAATTGTCCATGTAATATGAAAAGGGAAAGACGTACTTTCTATTTAATATAATATATGTCATAATTACGATATAACTTGGGGAGTAAAGCATTGGTATGTGATCAAATACTCTAGTGTATTTTATGAGATATGCACAGTACTTGTTGGACTAGTCAGGCACTATCATATTTACTCTAGTGACGATACCCCTAGGTTTACGCATCACTAGTTGATACCTTGAGATATCGAATACATAAGGCGTATCTTTTGCTGATATATAGAGAGTCTGGTAAATACGGTCAATTAATATTAGTACTATCAATAACATATCCATATAGTAAAAATAAATGAATATATAATTGCAAATATTAGTCATAGGATATCTGTAATATTGTGATACAGTTTTACCGTGCTGGATATGTTATATGATCAATTATGAATATTACCAAAGGGCTATACTTAGTTTCGAGACCCCACACTTATGATATTTATTGATATACTCACTGTAAAAATCTATTACACCATATTTTAGTATTATTATTAATATTAATAGGTTAGATGTTAATACTCATTTAATTGTAACACATCCCGATATATCTTCCTTATGTAAATAATGGGATACTATTATTACATATACTTAATAATAGCATTACCAAGGATCTCGAGTGGCTATAGTATTATATATATGATACAATTATACAAAGTAATAACCTCATATTAATTATTCATGTTACTATAGACATACCAATATATGACATACAAGTATAGCCATGTATTATACATGATTTTTATATATTTATGGACAATATATCCTGTAATAACAATATGCATATACACAATATCGAAAATGTCAACATTTATAATACATGGTAAGGTTTAGCTATTATGTCATATAATATGTTATTTGTGTCATATACCTATATCTATAGCCCTGATCTGAGTTTATACGATTAATATCAGAGTATTATGACATATGCCTTATGGTCCAATTCTGCTATGATATATGTTAATATTAGTAAGATATATAATTTGCTTCTATATACATCTTATAGTTTCATAATATAGGTTATATATATTATTGATAGTATTTCATTAATACTGTAATGCCCATCGAGCTATATCCACATTGATGGAGTGGGCTCCATATATATTATGAGGTCAGACTGTGGACATTTAAATTATTCTACAAGTGGGTAATGTTATGTTAGGCATATAATAACATAACTTATACATAACATACAAATTATAATCAATATGTATTTGCGAGGAGTTAGTGCCATATATATGATAAGTAACACGTCTATATACTGTATCATAGTTTGTTAACCTATCCGGTAATTAACTTACTTACATGATATACATGTGTACTGGCAATTTATAACAATGTATAATTAATACATATATACCAATTATGTGCCTATGGAATATATCATGTTAATTATATATTTTACTACCATATCAAATATAATTTAATATTTATATAAGTCCTGTATATTCATATATACTATACCTATGGAATATATCATGTTATTTATAGTTAGAATTCCGGATAAGTTATTGATCAATATGTATAATTGCACAATTAGGATATGAAAATACAGTATCTAATATTATATCATAATAGGTGATCAATAACGTAGATATATACACAATCATAGGGTAGTTAATATAGTTAATACCTATGATATTAACAGTATACATATCATATATGTTATTATTTTGTATGAACACCAGGTTATAGATATATTAGACAAATATATATTATGAGTATATATTAATATGATAATATATAACCTATATACAGTAAAGTAATTTGGTTTCGGGATAATATACATAACCACGTATAATATACGCACATATCCTAGGATATTAGATATTCACACTACAACAAAAGTAGTCATTTACAACTTTTAAAAAAGGTTGTAATAGGGGTACGACAACTTTTTAACAAACGTTGTAATATGCGAAGTTGTAATAGGGTCGGCTCCATCGACCACTTTTTCTACATGTTGTAAGAAAACGTTGTAATAGATAACTATTACAACTTTTTTGAAAAGTTGTGTAAACGTCTATTACAACGTTTAGAAAAGGTTGTGTATAATGATATTACAACTTTTTAATAAATGTTGTGTAAAACCTTTATTACAACTGTTATAAAAGGTTGTGTAAAAGAATATTACAACTTTTTTCTAACGTTGTCTAAACTACCAGTACAACCTTTATAAAAGGTTGTGTAAACTTCTATTACAAGTTTTAATAAATGTTGTGTAAACTTTTATTACAACCTTTATAGAATGTTGTGTAAAGAGATATTACAACTTTTAATAAACGTTGTGTAAACTTCTATTACAACCTTTATAAAGGTTGTGAAAACCTCCAATGCAACTGATCTACTACAACCTTTATAAAAGGTTGCGAAAAAAGCGCAAAATTAAAAAAAAATATACGCAGTTGCAGATATTCCAAATAAACACACAAATTATTATTCATAAACCACAAAAAAATATTATTCATAAACCACACAAAATATTATTCATAAACCACATTCATTGTTCATCTACAACAACAATCTACCATAAAGGAGCCAGTTCCATAACCAATGCTAGCGCACTAGTATAACCTGCACCACTCCCCACACCAGAAGCAGAAACAGGAGAAGAGGAACCTCCCCAAGTGAAACTGCTGTTACCATCCTCCCAGAGGCCAAGCACTAGTGTGGACAATTGAAACTGCTGTTACAAGATTATTTAAAACTAAAAGAAATAAACTTCGATGAGTCAAAATCAAACCACCTCTCTGTACATGTGATGGCGATGGCTCAATAGCTGAGAGTACTCCTGATCCAATTAATGATGCTGCTGAAGCCGTAGATGAGTCTGAAATATTAGCAGCGTGAAATGGGTAATTACATGATTGTTGCAACATTGCAGGCATGAATGGAGGAGGGTAATGGTGGAAGAAACCCTTGATATTTAAGTGGGATGCTGGGCATCGAGACTCGTCATATGATCTTGGGAGCTTGGGACCTGAAACCCAACAATAATTAATATTCAAGGGTTAGTAATTGCATAAAATAGAAATGGCAATAAATAGATGAAGAGACGCAATCACAGAATAAATGGTACTTTTTAAAGATGAATATATCAATGCAAGGAAATTAATTAATTAAACAGGGACAGAAAGAAGGGACATACCAGGTGATATGAAATACTGATCAAAAGGTGGGTGCTCTGAATCCTCTCCCTCATCAGTTGTGATCAAAAGGTGGGTGCTCTGAGACTCAAGTATTTACCATGTATTTGCGCTCTGTGACTCTTTAAGATTACAAGATAAATTGAATTATATGGTTTTTGGGTTAACCAAACAAATATCGGGGTCCAGAGGTACCCAATTATGTACCATGTACAAAAGGATAAATTCGTACACTATTTCTGGCAGTAAACATCAAAAAATATTCACACTGGAACTTGATAGTAGGCATCAAAGAATTCATTGTCATTGTTACTGCAGTGATGAAGACAACTAACTAAATCTGATCCCACAGTATGATCAGTTGTAATGAATTGGAAATTGAGGGCCTCCCACTCTGATGAAGGGTAAATATACAGCATACAAACTTAGAAGGGGTCCATCATTGCATATAATTCCAAAATTACCTATAAAACTCAAATTCTAAAGCTAAAATGAAAAATAATTTTTTATTTCTCACTGGCCATATTAGCCGAAGTATTATAATGGCCATGAAACTCTCATCTGCTCCAATTGAAACACCACCTAGTTGGATATTGCATTATTTAAAGAATGGCTAATGCTCCTATTGCAATGCAAGGAGAAGGTGCTCTCATCGGTGGACTCTTAAAACCACCCTTAAATTAAAATATGCCTAACAGAATATACAAGTATGAGCGCAGGTCTGTACCAATCAAATGCTATCAATGCACAGATTGGTTTGATCATGGATCCAACTACTGTAATAGCCATGTACTAAAATCAAGATACTCACAGATTTTGTTGAATGCAACAATATCACAGCTCTGGATGTACTCATTCGCAGGCTCAATAGTGAGTTGTTCTTCAATAAGTGTGTCTACAGACACGAGATCATCCACAATGGTCATCATAATCTGCAACTTTTTGATGCCATAACCAACTGGAACAAGATTGGCTACATGTTCAGAAAAAAGACCAATAAGTTAACAATGGCACCGTGAACATACCACATTTTATTGGAATGTTATATTTATATGAAGAAAATATAAAATTGGTAGAGAGAACATACAAGCTCCCCAGAACAATCCCTCCATCTGAATGCTCCTACCCACTTCTTCAAGCTTTTTCATATCGGTTTCATCATCCCATGGCTTAATATCCAATAGAACCGAAGACTTTCCAGCTGTTTTAAGCCAAAAACGAAAAATGAGACGATGGTCAGAAATAAATCTACTTGGATTGTTATGACCCATCAGCAAGAAAAAGGATCAATTTTTTTTACATGAATACACATTGCATTATGTTCAATGTTGAAGAAATTATGCATGTTCAAAACTTACATTCTTTCTTCTTTCATGAAGCTTTGATAGCCGCTGCACGCTCTTCGGCTGCCTTCTTTTCCTCTTCTGTCTCTTCACCAAAAAGATCAACATCATTGACGTCATCTTCCTCAGGGGGTGCAGCCTTATGTTCCATAATTAGAGCACAAATATATCAATGTCTGAAAAAAATTTGAGCACAAAGCAACTAAATAAAGGTTGCTCACCCACAATGAAATAAAGGTTGATCCCTTTCATTATATATGTTGACATTCCTCCTCTGCTAGAGAACAGGTAAGATCCCAAATAGATTGCTATGTTGCAGTTTCATACTCCAGTGCCGGACAACTTTCTAATACTACGTCAACTAGGCTCTAGGTTTGAGTCTGCTGCAAACATAATCTTTTTTTATTTTCCTTCTTTTGTGTGGGTGGGTTGATGGGTGTGAGGGTTGGTCTCTCTGAACCTGGAACCTCCCCTTTCCCAATCCAATCCCTTTACAGCTGAGCCATGCCTCACTAGATTGACCTACAAATACTATTAAGACAAGGCCATAAGCTGTCCAGCTATTCCAACTGCCTATCAAACCAATAGAGCATGATGTCAATGTCTATAACATAATTTCCAGTTGTATTTGGTGAAAGGGACATTAGTTTGATGTGTCTGCTTGTGAATATGAACCAAGAGACCTGCCTTTATAAATAAAAATCGCTATAATGCGAAGAAATGGAAATGCAACTTGCAATAACAATGCAATCAAGAGATTCAATGGATCAGCAAGGCTTGTGACCTTGTGCTTAGCTAGAGGCTTTCTCTTAACTCGTAAGTCATCCATCTAAATTATGCATGGATCACCTTGTTCAGAGAAAAGTAACATAAAAAGAAAAAAGAAGAGAACAAGCAATAGATAATTGAAAATCGAAAGGAATAAGAAAGAAATTTTAATTGACATGGTGAAAGATATTTTAATTACTATATATAAATGAAATACAAGCAACTAACATACAATGACAACAAGTTAATATAAGAAATTTGTCAGAGGAAAGCAAAAGATGCGGCAAGCAATCACAAAATAACCGCTAGGCAAAATAAGCAAGTGAAAAATTAAGTAAGTCATGGTGGCAACTAAATCATCAAAGAACCTCATGAACTTCTCAAATTTAACTTTTGAATAATATAAACCATACATTTCATTACCGAATTGAAAATGGGCAAGTAAATGTGTAAGAGCAATAACTTTGCTGGCCATGTGAGACTCCGTTATGCGTTTAGCCTCAGCAAGAACCTGTAGACAAGAAACGTTCATTAATGCCAACTCCAAAATATTGACACCCATAATTATATAAAAAACACTGGGCAACATAACACATCTTAAAAGGTGGGACTTCTGATTTCTCATGAACATGTACAAGAACCTAAAGGTGCCCACACGAATTGTACCTCAGCATCTCTTCGTTCCTGTTGCTTCGTCTGAGAGAGCAGTGCTTACAATGCCCGCTTGCGTTCAATCTCATGTGCCATGTTGTAAGATTCCTATAAATCCATCAGGACAATCACAGTAACAACACAAGTCAAAATACAAAGTATTGATGATCAAGTTTATTATTTTAGAAGAAAGAGACCTTAACCAACGGATGTCCAGAAACATCAACAGGAGACGGAGCTCTAGCACGCAATGCTCGAGATACTGTATTAGACACAACATTAGAAATATTATACTAAAAGTAGCTTCATCATATAAAAAAGGTTACAAACCATGAACATTACAAACCATGCACAATGCCCACATGAAACTGTAGGCATAAGACAGATTAACCTAATTAACAAAAATGCCTAGATAATTCTATGCAAACAATCACCCCTGAGGATCCCAAAAAAGAGATAAGTCTGCAATTATGGATAAACAGAAATATACATAGTAGAGGGATATGTCGATGCCATGATAACATCAATAGCTAATTCTATCCAAACAATCACCCCTGAGGATCCAAACAATCATCAATCCCTAAATTATCTCTATTATTCAACACACCATCCTCACTCCCCAACCAACTCCATCAAAGGGTTGTCATAATGTAAGTGTAATCCAAATAAACCAACTAAGCTTCAATTTTCTTTTGTCTTGAGTTAGAAGTCATAGCCTTTTATTATAATTGAAATGGTCCGATAATGCATCCTAATGAAACTTTAAGTGTTTCTCCCCATCTTCATAACATGGATATATTTCATAACACCCATAAAAAATTGATCAGAAAAGGCTGATATGTATTGGCTGATTTTTCAAATATTGATTTCATTGTTGAATAAAATCGTCCCAACCATTATTCATAATAAGTCAGAATTTCAGCCGTTGGCACTCAAAAGCTAAATCTCCTAGATATCTTCATTCCCATTAAGATATTATTCATAATAAGTCAGTACAGTTAAAAGATCAAATTTCTAGATATCTTCATTCCCATTATGCGCACAATATGCACTCATCAAAAGATCAAGTATGGCATGAATAAAAAGTATTTAATGCATACGCTTAAAATAATAAAACAGCTAAGTAGTAAACATTAGAAAGACAAGACAACATTCATTTATTTTTGCACTTTGTGTATGATATCTTAATTGTTTAAAGTTTATCATTATCCATTGAAGTTTAATTATAAAGAAAAACCAAAATCAAACTAAAAAGGGAAACATAAAATTACCCACAGACAAATCTCCATGCTTCAGAGGCATATAGAAAAAGCAATAATAATAATAATAATTCCAAACGTGTAGCAGGAGTTACCTGTGGATTTCCTTCTGGGATTCAACGAGTCCATGGAAACAATCAATTAGCATCGGAATGTGAGGTAACAGAACTCTTTTTATTGGGTATTTCTCTTGATCACTGGACTTCAGCCTATTTATTGGATCTTCCTCTTGCTCGCTGGACGTTACTATTTTCATTGGATCTTCCTCTTGATCATCTAACTCATTATTCAAGATTAATAGATTTTCTATAAAATTAAACACAGAGGATATGATAGCATTAGATGCTGTCCTCACTGTGAGGATTGAAAAAATTTTAGGCACAAGACTTGCTTCCTTGTCTAAAAGCGAGACCAGTGTTGGGCTTCTACTCATTGCAATAAAGCATGAAAACAGAGAGCTTGGGTTTTCACTGCTGGAACCCTCCTGCTTGAAGCTGTCAATTAGAGGTTTCACAGAAATGAAAAAACTGTCCCAGAAATCACAACCTAAGTCATAGCCATCGTATTTATTGATAGCAAATGAGATGATCTTCAGGCACAAAGATCGCAAGGACTTCGGAAAAATGACCTTTTGACTTCATATCATCAATAGGCACAATGTATGACCGTACAAGCAATCTGACAAGTTCCAGCAATGTTTCCTCCTCTACAAAAAACATTCAGTGGAAATATTCATCATCAGAACTTTAATTGTGAATGATAATTTAAATAGACACTAAAAGAATGCAAGAGTCTGGGAAGAAAGAGTGATGAGTATAGAGCATGTACGAATTTAGAAATTATAGAATAAGTTGTAGGGAAAATAAAAATAAAAAATAAAATCCTCACCATAGATGTGGCTCCTGCTACACTGGCAAACAGCAGTAGTAAGGAGAGATAACAAGCAATTCAAATGCACCAAGCAACCACCACTGATACAGTTGGATATTTCCTCAAATAAGCATTTAAAAATCATACTGAATTCTCTGTAATCAACCTCCTTCCCTAATCTTTTAATAACATCAGTTGCAACCTCAACAACAGCTTTTAAACCTATAGGAGATCAGTAAATCATTTTAATAAACATCAAAATCACCCATAGGCCAAAATGTTGTAGAGACAAAAAACAGTGGCAATACATTAAATTGTTCCAACACTAATATGATCCATTAACTATCTCACAAGTTTACGCAAGAAATGTTGACATCAATAATATGTTCTTTGAAAAATTACGACTTTATTAGTTAAGTGAGAACATTCATTGGCCACAATTACAAAAATAAAAATGATTTTTCCTACTATGGACTTTCAAGTGCATATTAGATATGCAATAATAATGATGGCTCGTACTACATCCACATAAGGCAACCGTCTAATTTAACTGTTAAAAGATCACAAGGAAATGGAGTAAAAAATTAAGAGAACAATAAGGATAGGGTTTGTTAAAAAGCATATTAAACAATTTAAGGAGACGCCGCTGATCAGAGATGCCGCTGCGAGGAGGGGGAGGTCGGAGGCGCCGCTGATCGGCGACGCCGCTGCGAGGAGGGAGAGGTCGGAGCGCCGCTGCGAGGAGGGGGAGGTCGGAGCGCCGCTGATCGGCGACGCCGCTGCGAGGAGGGGGAGGTCGGAGCGCCGCTGCGAGGAGGGGGAGGTCGGAGCGCCGCTGATCGACGACGCCGCTGCGAGGAGGGGGAGGTCGGAGCGCCGCTGATCGGCGACGCCGCTGCGAGGAGGGGGAGGTCGGAGCGCCGCTGATCGACGACGCCGCTGCGAGGGGGGAGGTCGGAGCGCCGCGGCGAGGAGGGGGAGGTCGGAGCGCCGCTGCCTGAGAGGAGGGTTGGGAGGAGGGGATGCCTGAGAGGAGATCTTGGGAAATTAAGTTAGGGCTACGAGAGGGTTGGGATAGGGAGGGTTCACGCGGGAAACGGGAATTTTTCCCCCCCAAGCCATAAAAGAATGAGATTCCAGCGGCCGAAACCCTAAAAGAATTCGAACTCGAACAGCAGCCTAAAAGAATGCGAATTTTTTCAATGTATATTTTTAAGCGCTGAAGTTAAAAATCACAAGCCGTGTGATTTACAAGCAACACGGGGGAAAATCACAAGCCTAGTTGCTTATTTACAAGTTTACCAATAAAGTATTCACAAGCTTGCCACTAAGTGAAAATCACTTATTAACAACTATTCATGAAAAGGTTGTATTAACCCTTTTTTACAACTACCAAGTTAAAAAAGTTGTACTAAAATTTTTTTACAACTTTCCGAAAATAAAGAGTTGTGGTCTCAAACTAAACATTTACAACTATTTAGGTAAAAAGGTTGTAATAACCACTTTTTACAACTATTCTCTATAAAAAAGTTGTAATAAATATTTTTTACAACTTTCAAACGAAAAAAAGTTGTGGTAGACATTTATTACAACTATCAAAATAGAAACGTTGTAACATAAAAGTTGTAAATGACTAATTTTGTTGTAGTGTCATATGTAGTTATAATATCGTAATAGGGCTATATATTCCATAACAATACATACCAATGTACTATTACATTGGTATATACTGTATATATTAATGTATACTGAAATGTGTAATATCGTCTATAAACATGGATTATTGTATTATATTGGTATCTTTATTATCAGATATTAACCATATCACATAATTGATAATATAATTAGATATTATCACTCGGAATTATATATCATGTCAGATAATTATATGCCATGGTCCATATATATACGATATTACCTGGGATATATTTATAATCAACAATAATATATACTAATGTGCTAATATGGGTATAATACATTATCTAGGGTACAATTATCACAATATAACTAGTATAGGTACATAACAGTGACCATAGCGCTATATTATATGATAATATTGGTATAATGTAATCATATATTAATATAACATAAAGAAATTATCATAATATACCCATATAATTTAGTAAAACTATGAATGATGAATATTAACCAACCCATAAATAACTATTAGTACATATGTAATCGTTATTAACAGTACAATAACCAATCAGTTCCCAACACCATACTTTTATACACTAGCTCATTATAATATATAACCGACAATTACATACTTCGTTTGATGAATAAAGGTTCCTTCTTTTCCTTGTTTAATTTGCAATCCGAGAAAGTATGTGAGCTCCCCCATGTGGCTCATTTCAAATTCTTCCTGCATTAACTTAGCAAACTCTTGACAAAGATCTTCATTAGTAGATCCGAAAATGATGTCGTCTACGTAAATTTGGATAAGAATAATATCATCATGGATTTTCTTAACAAATAAAGTGGTATCTATTTTTCATTCATTAATGACATATAAATACTCATACCTCCAATTGGCCACACCAAGTTTAAAATCTTCTTTCACAGTGAATTGATATACACCATTCATATTTGTATAAGTATATGACAAAATATAATGGTCAGGATTGTGTATCAACTAAAATTGATATTTCAAATTATCATCTCAAATTATCAGTTTAATATACCCAGCAAAAAAGTACAAACTGATATACAAATTATTGGTATGACAATTAGAACAGTATCAGATATAGAGCTTGTTGGTCAATCCATGAATTGTTATATCATTATGCATATTATATCATAATTTGTTTGCATCATAAACAAATTATCCCTATTTCTATATCGATGTGAATATACCAAATATGTCACATATGATATATACATGCTTAGTTATATTTTATAGGTTATATACTAATATCAAGAGATATACATATTCTAATTACAATTATAAAATATGTGATTATAAGTATCCAATGCATATAGAATTTGATGTGCCAGGATTACATGTTAGATATTATGTCATAATTTTATCATACCATTACATTAAACCCGGGCATAATTGTTTATACTTTAGTTATATTTTACATAGGTTAGGCATATTTAATGTATACAATCTTGGTTATATTTTAATATATGTACATGCCTACCATTGATATAGACTCATAATCTATGTATATACGTTATATATGTTATACATAGTTAGGTCCTGTAATATTAATATTATATTAGATTACTATAAATTACTCTAATAAGTATTAATCCATAAGTACATGTATGCCCACAGTATACCGATATTAGCTAAATATATACCTAAATGATACCATATGTATATATAACAAATATTATTTAATATATACTATATACTAGATTATGTGAATTACATATAGTGACAAATACGATATGATAGGTATTTTAATACATACAATATATTAATTTATCTGTTATCTGATAAATTAAAATACATCAGATATACCTATACAATTAAGTATTACATTTATATTATAACTATTATGCATAAATATACAAAGTATCCGTTACGATATATATAATTTAACCATAGTGGGTCATTTCCCATCTCCATAGTATATTATACTATTATACTTGGTTACATATGTATTAGCAATGTCTGAAATAATATATACAAATTATATTACGTATAATCTATCTTTAATATAATTGTTATATATATTGTCATGATATCATGAATTTAGAATATAATCGTAAACGGTCACAAGTACATTGAATAGTTAAGATATGTATCTATACTATATAATTTATTCCGTATATGTGCCTTTAAATAGATAATAATATAATTGGCTAAGTTATACATCATACCCGAATTTAGTATTATACTTTAAATCATTCCTATATGTATTTTACATTCCCAACTATATTAGGTATTACAATTCATATAATATATTACTACATATTAACTGATATTAATAGTATATATTGCGATATATAATATCCATTAACTATTTAATATATATCAATTAAGATAGGTATAATAATACATATATGATATATCTAAGTTTAGATATGGATATTAGCTATGTATTATCCACTTTAATTCTGTATAACCTACTAAGTTACATGTATATATATGGTACATGTCGGTAAATGATGGTTTTCAATATACATCCATGTTGGATATGCGTATAATAATATATTAAAACGAGTATGTACACTGTATGATAATATGTACGTGTCCTGGTAATTTCCTATTCTCACTATACTATATGCATATCCAAAAATAACCACACGCCTACCGTACTTATACATTAATATTATGGTAGATTAACATAATTGTGTACATCTAAATTATTGGAAATACCTGATGTAACGTCTGGTTTTCATGTATCAGGATTTATTATATTATAATATGTGTTTTGGTGGATTTTCTCCTCATGTGTGGTTTTCGTCTCTGTGACTTTCATTATCGAATCGTTTCGTCGTGTTTTCTCGTTTCTTCCTTAGGATCGTCGATTTCGAAGTATGTCATTCGTTACGGGCTTCATAACGGTCGTATCTTACTAATAGATCAAGCCTAGGAGTCTTAGGAATCGATCCCGGAGCATCGCGCTCCGTATCGGAACTTTTGGTGCTTATTAGCCGGTGTAAGAAGGGGCACCGACCGACTAGATGACGATCCAGTCGGTCGGCAATCCTTCTTGGACCGACTAGTTGGCTTTCTAAATTATTCAGGAGTTATTGTTTATCGTTAGTCGGTCTAAGAACGTTGGTTGACCGACTAGGTTGCAAATTAGTCGGTCGGCAATGCTTCTTTAACCGACTAACTCATCATCTAAATTTTAGTATCAATACTGTTCATGCTTAGTCGGTCTAAGTTCATCTTTCGACCGACTAGTTGTTAAACTAGTCGGTTAAGTTTTGTACTCAGACCGACTAACTCTTTAAACTATTTTTGACACTAGTTACTGTTTACTCTTAGTCGGTCCAAGAACGTTCATCGACCGACTAGATGTCAAACTAGTCGGTCAGTAGTTGTTCATGGACCAACTAAACCCAAAATCCTATTTTCGTTCAGAAGTTACTGTTTACACTTAGTCGGTCTGCGTTGGTCGACCGACCGACTAGTTACCAAACTAGTCGGTCAGAGGTTGCTCTTTGACCGACTAATCTGTGTAAAAACCCTAATTTCTGGGCAGCCGCCAGCCCATCCTATTTAAACCCATTCCAAACGTTTTCTTCTTCCTCCACTCGACCTAAAACCCTAAAATCTCCTCCATTGAGCCCCCATCTCCCTCCAACCCTTATTCCTTCATTCCAAGCCCTAAATCCATCATCCAAACCATCCCTCAACTCATTCAACCTCTCATCTCCCTCAAATCTCCATTAAACCCCCAAAATCCCCCAAAAACCCTAGTTCTCCAAACTTCTCCATTCGTTTCCAGATTTGGTCCCTAGGTTCTCCGGAGTGTTTCTTCCGCCTCCTCTCAGTAAGAAATCGATCTCTTGATGTTTTCATAACCTATTTGTATTTTTATGAAACCCTAATGAATGAATATTGTTTTGTTGATTGTTTCCCTATAACAGCGATTTCCCCGTAGATTAGCATCCGTGAGGCGAACCCTCGTTGATCGTCATCCCCGGTGCTAGGCAAGTGAAACTTGCCACTTAGGGTTTAGGCCATGTTTTAGGCCATTTGCTTGTTGTAGGCGTAAAAGAGACTAGGCGACGAAATGATACTCGCCTAGGCGCAAACTTAGGAACTAGCTTGACAACGAAGCTAGATCCGATATTTATCATGTTGCACAATTACCATGTCATGTTTAAATTCCATTAACGGTACGCAAATTAATTGTCATGTCATTGCATTCTTTAAGTGATCCCGTGATTGCGTAGCATCGCTACAATACTTGTGTTTCCTGGCTCGTGACCAGAAGCAAGCATAATGAGTTGCTAACCCCAACGCTCGATATTGAAATGTGAACTAGGAAAACAAGCTCCCGTGCGTGGCAACCCTGGCTCACTAGCTGGGCTCATGTGCAGGGACCCTGGCTTGTTTAAATGCGGGATGGGGTAAGGGTTAAGCGGCCATTCAACTGGGAGTCTGCCCGATCAGCAACTGCAGTTGTAAGGCATAAACTCTGGGGTGGGGTAGTGTTTAGTGCCGATCAGCGTGAATGTGGTACCATTCAGCTGCAGGGCGTAAACATCTACAAACAACAGTGAAACGTGAAACGTGAATTGATTGAGATTGTTAGTAGCTTGGCTACTCTTGTCTTGTCCCGATAATTGTTTCCCTTGTACTTATTGTTCACCATGTCTTGCTTGTGCACTAATGTTATAACTGCCATGTCATGCATACTAAACTGCTAGGTTGTTAGTTGCCTTACTATCAGTTTCCTTGCTCAAGTCTTTTAGACTTGCTGACATGTGCCCTTTTACTCTTTTGGGTCACACATGTTAGATCCCAAGCCTGAGTACCTTGTTGAGGACGAGGTGTTTGCTGACGCCGAGCCCGAGCTTGTGTTTGACGGGGAGTACGTGGACACTGGGGACCAGTCCTAGTGTCTTCGTTGTGTTTTCCTTTTGCTTAGACTGCTATTTTGTTGTCGGTGCGTAGCACCTATACTCTGTTGTGTTGTTGCTTTCGTTGGCCTT
Organism: Scilla litardierei; assembly: GCA_030789695.1. NCBI lineage: Eukaryota > Viridiplantae > Streptophyta > Magnoliopsida > Asparagales > Asparagaceae > Scilla > Scilla litardierei. The sequence goes on from JAULAV010007913.1 coordinate 30,268, forward strand.
GTTCTGGGCCTTTAGACTCTTTCTTTTAGCCTGGTGGCTTTTCTGGATGTTGGACTTATTTTCATATTGGACATTTTATGAGATATGAGAATTTTAATTCTGTCTCTCCTTTTATTATTATTGTTGCTCCGTTTGTGGTTACAGGGACCTGCTTATGTTTTATTGACGCTTATCGGGTTTGGGGCTTCACAGCTCCACTCTCGTGCGAACCTTTTCACGTCTCGCCTCCATTTTAGGGAAGCGGGTCGTGACAGGTTTTGTTGGTGGCCCATGCAGGTCCTTCTGTAACTGCGATTATCGGAATAGCGATAATAATATTAGAATGTCCAATAAACTAAGTTCGACGTCCGAGTCATAAGCTAGGAGTCTAATCTGATTCGTTCTCTGTGTCACTAGATGGCAGGAAGATGATTCACCCGTGGTGGAGGTAGTGGTGCGCCCCCTCATGATGAGGAGCCTGAGCGGGAACCCACCAGCGGTGAGATGATGCGGATGATGCTCCAGATGATGCAAGTGCAGCAGGGCGTGCTCCTGCAAGTCCAGAATGCTCCACTTGCTCGAGCTGCCCGGGCTCTTCTGGATGCCCCTCGCTCTGAGCCGGGAGCGAAGCAATTTCGGGAGCTGGGTCCCGCGTATTTTGATGGTTCTGAGGGTCCTCTGGCTGCCGATAAGTGGATTCGGAACATCGAGAACAATCTGAAGATGGCCAAGATCACCCCAGCTGGATGGGTTGATTTGGCGAAGAGGCAACTCAAGGATAATGCTCGGAATTGGTGGGATGCGGAAGAGAAGATGTTGGTGGAGCCGATAGCTTGGGCTACCTTTAAGGCCAGATTTGATGGTGAGTTCTTCCCGAAAGCTGCCAGGGAAGAGATGCTGCATCGCTTCATTGATCTGAAGCAAGGGAGCTCGTCGGTGGACCTATATCACCAAGAGTTCATGAGGCTGAGTCGGTTTGCACCAAAGATGGTGCAGGACGCTGAGGAGAGAGCTCAGAGGTTCCTGCAGGGACTTGCTTCGGAGCTCCAGAGCTTTGTGACCTCTTCTGACCGGGAATCTTATCAGAAGGTTTTAGTAGCAGCCAAGAGGCAGGAGCTGCTCGTGAACCAGAGGAGGGGGTCTATGGTTGGTGCTGGAAAGAGGCCTGTGGAACAGGCGAGAGCTGTGGTTAGACCTGGATTCAGGCCTAACCAGCCAGCTCAGTTTAAGAGGCCAGGAGGGCCTATTCTGAAGACTTGCCATTTCTGCGGCAAGCCTGGCCACATCAAGGATCAGTGTCGGAAGTTTTTGGGCCAGTGTCTGGTTTGTGGTGATGCTTCTCATGTCGCGAAGGATTATCGGCATGCGGGTCCGCTGCGGAGGGCACCTATTGCAGCACAGCCATTGCAGCAGCGAGCGTCTGTTCCTGCTGGACGTGGAGCAGCTCTTGTTCCACAGGGGCAGGCTTTTCGGCAGGCTGTTCCGCCGAGGAGGCAGGCTTTTCTGATGACCGCTGTGGAGAGCGAGGCTGTGGATGAGGTTATCGCAGGTAATCCTCAATCTAGCTATTACTTTCCTAGCTGGTTTTGAATGTTAGATTGTGTTGTTTGCTTGAACATGGTTGTTTGCTAGACTAGGGTTTGATTGTTAATTGCTTGTTAGGTGTGGTTTTGGTTTGCACATTTCCTGCACGAGTCCTCTTTGACTCTGGTGCATCGATGTGCATTATTTCTCGGAGCTTCGTGGAGAGGCATTCCTTGTCGACGTCCCCTCTTCCCAAGAGTTGGAATATCGTTACAGGAAATGGCGTGGTCTCGGTGCATCGTGGTTGCAATTCTTGCTCGTTGGTGGTCTGTGGACATGAGCTTTTCGCTGATTTCATTGTCCACGACATCATCAACTATGATGCAGTTCTTGGGATGGACTGGCTTGCGAGTTTCTATGCTACGATCGACTGTCGGAGGAAGAAGGTGGTGTTCGAGATTCCCGGAAATCCAGTATTTGAGTTCAGTCGTGGTAGCAGTTCGCTTGGTCCTGTCAGATTTCGGGCCAGGCCGGTGGAGGTTGTGGCGATGCAGATGGAGATGGAGTGGCCAGCTGTGGTGCGTGATTTTGGCGACGTCTTCCCTGAGGAGATGTCTGGTTTGCCACCTGATCGAGCTTTGGAATTTTCTATTGATCTTATTCCATGTGCGCAGCCGATTTCGAAGGCGCCGTATCGTATGGCACCCGCTGAGTTGGAGGAGTTGCGGAAGCAGTTGGATGAGCTCTTGCATAAGGGTTATATTAATCCTAGTGTGTCTCCGTGGGGAGCACCGGTGCTGCTGGTGAAGAAGAAGGATGGTTCGCGTCGCATGTGCGTGGACTATCGGGAGTTAAATGCGGTGACCATTAAGAATAAATACCCGTTGCCTCGCATCGATAATATTTTTTATCAGCTTGGAGGTTCGAGGGTGTTTTCTAAATTGGATTTGAGGATTGGTTACCATCAGTTGAAGGTGAAGAAGGGAGATGTTCCGAAGACAGCGTTCAGGATGAAGTATGGACACTATGAGTTCGTGGTTATGCCTTTCGGCGTAACTAACGCGCCCGCAGTTTTCATGAATCTGACGAACCTGATTTTCTACGAATTTTTGGATAAGTTTGTCGTTATCTTTATTGACGACATTCTGATCTATTCGAAGTCGGAAGAAGAGTATGCATCGCACTTGAGGATGGTATTGGAGATTTTGAGGAAGCATCGTTTGTATGCTAAGTTTTCGAAGTGCGAGTTTTGGCTGGATCGAGTTGCTTTTCTGGGGCATGTGGTGACTGGAGATGGTATTTCAGTGGATCCCGAGAAGATTAGGGCCATCCGAGAGTGGCCTGTTCCGTCGTCTGCGTCTGAGATTCGGAGTTTCCTTGGGCTTGCTGGTTACTATCGGTGATTCATTAAGGACTTTTCCCGTATTGCTGAGCCGATGACCAGGTTGACGCGGAAGGATGTACCTTTTGTTTGGTCGGGTGATTGTGAGGGTGCTTTTGGTATTCTGAAGGAGAGGTTGACGACGGCCCCTATTCTTGTTGTGCCTGATCGCAGCGGTGGATTTGAGATCTTTTGCGATGCTTCTGGCAAGGGTCTCAGTTGCGTGTTGCATCAGCACGGACATGTTGTGGCGTATGCGTCTCGTCAGCTTAAGGTTCATGAGAAGAATTACCCGACGCATGATTTGGAGTTGGCTGCCGTTGTGTTTGCTCTTAAGATTTGGAGGCACTTCCTGCTGAGTGAGAAAGTGAAGATCTTCACCGTTCACAAAAGCTTGAAGTATATCTTTACTCAGAAGGAGCTCAACATGCGACAACGTCGATGGTTGGAGCTTATGGCGGATTATGAGATTGATTTGCAGTTTCACCCTGGCAAGGTGAATGTGGTCCCTGATGCTTTGAGTAGGCTTCCCGCGGTGATGATGTTGACCTCGCAGTGGAGATTGCAGCAGGATTTCTGCGAGTCTGGTGTTGAGGCTGTTCTTCCTGGGAAGGATTCGTCGTTGATGTACATGCAGGTACAGTCGACGATTGTGGATCGGATTAAGGCTGGCCAGGCTGAGGATCCGAAGCTGGTGAAGATTCGAGAGCAGGTGGAGGCCGGTCTGTGGACTGACTTTTTGATTCATGAGGATGGCTCGCTGAGGTTTGGAGCCAGGTTGTGTGTGCCCTCTGGGGATATTAGAGAGGAGTTGATGGTGGAGGCACACAGTTCGCCGTATTCTGTGCATCCTGGTGGCACCAAGATGTACCAGGATCTTCGTCTGAATTATTGGTGGCATGGTATGAAGAGGAGCGTGGCTCGGAGTGTAGCCAAGTGCTTGGTTTGTCAGCAAGTGAAGGCGGAGCATCAGCGTACGGCCGGGTTACTACAACCGCTTCCGATTCCGGAGTGGAAGTGGCAACACATCACTATGGATTTCGTGACTGGACTACCTCGGAGTCCGAAGCAGAATGACGCGATTTGGGTGATCGTAGATCGATTGACCAAATCTGCGCACTTTATTCCATTCCGAGTGGGACAGTCCACTGAGGTGCTGGCGAGGAGGTATATGGAGGAAGTCGTGCGACTTCATGGAGTCCCCGTGAGTATCGTGTCAGACAGGGACACGAGGTTCACATCTCAGTTCTGGCAGAGTTTGCAGAAGAGTTTGGGTACGCGTCTGAGTTTCAGCACGGCGTACCATCCGCAGACGGATGGCCAGTCCGAGAGGACAATTCAGATTTTGGAAGACATGCTGAGGGCGTGCATGTTGGATTTCAAGGGTTCGTGGGAGGACCATCTACACTTGGTGGAGTTCTCTTACAACAACAGCTTCCAGGCGAGTATTGGCATGGCGCCTTTCGTCGCTCTTTATGGGAGGAAATGTCGATCGCCATTGAGTTGGGATGATGTTGGTGATCGGGAGTTGTTGGGACCTGAGATGATCGTGGAGGCCGTGGATATCGTCAGGAATATTCGGGAGAGGTTGAGGATTGCTCAGGACCGTTTTAAGCATTGGGCGGATGCTAAACGTCGTCCTTTGGAGTTTCAGCCGGGCGACCAGGTGTTCTTGAAGATTTCCCCGAATCGCGGTGTGATTCGTTTTGGGAAGCGAGGGAAGTTGAGCCCGCGATATTGGACCGTTTGACGTTCTGGAGAATGTTGGCGAGGTAGCTTATCGCTTGGCCTTGCCGCCATCTTTGGAAGGAGTTCACAATGTTTTCCATGTGTCGCAGCTTCGTCGATACATTAGCGATCCATCTCATGCGGTAGATTTTCGGAGATTACCGTTCGCCCCAATATGACGTATGACCAGCATCCGGTGCAGATTCTGGACAGGCGTCAGAAATCGCTTCGGAACAAGGTTGTCAACCTTGTGAGGGTGATGTGGCGACACGGCTCACCTGGAGAGTCTACTTGGGAGAATGAGGATGAGATGCGAGAGCGTTTCCCACTTTTGTTTCCGGACGCATGAGTGTTTGGAAATTCCGAGGATGGAATTTTTCTTAAGCTGGGGAGGATGTAACGACTGGTTTTCATGTATCCGGATTTATTATATTATAATATGTGTTTTGGTGGATTTTCTCCTCATGTGTGGTTTTCGTCTCCGTGACTTTCATTTTCGAATCGTTTCGTCGTGTTTTCTCGTTTCTTTCTTAGGATCGTCGATTTCGAAGTATGTCATTCGTGACGGGCTTCATAACGGTCGTATCTTACTAATAGATCAAGCCTAGGAGTCTTAGAAATCGATCCCGGAGCATCGCGCTCCGTATCGGAACTTTTGGTGCTTATTAGCCGGTGTAAGAAGGGGCACCGACCAACTAGATGACGATCCAGTCGGTCGGCAATCCTTCTTGGACCGACTAGTTGGCTTTCTAAATTATTCAGGAGTTACTGTTTATCGTTAGTCGGTCTAAGAACGTTGGTTGACCGACTAGGTTGCAAACTAGTCGGTTGGTAATGCTTCTTTAACCGACTAACTCATCATCTAAATTTTAGTATCAATACTGTTCATGCTTAGTCGGTCTAAGTTCATCTTTCGACCGACTAGTTGTTAAACTAGTCGGTTAAGTTTTGTACTCAGACCGACTAACTCTTTAAACTATTTTTGACACTAGTTACTGTTTACTCTTAGTCGGTCCAAGAACGTTCATCGACTGACTAGATGTCAAACTAGTCGGTCAGTAGTTATTCATGGACCGACTAAACCCAAAATCCTATTTTCGTTCAGAAGTTACTGTTTACACTTAGTCGGTCTGCGTTGGTCTACCGACCGACTAGTTGCCAAACTAGTCGGTCAGAGGTTGCTCTTTGACCGACTAATCTGTGTAAAAACCCTAATTTCTGGGCAGCCGCCAGCCCATCCTATTTAAACCCATTCCAAACGTTTTCTTCTTCCTCCACTCGACCTAAAACCCTAAAATCTCCTCCATTGAGCCCCCATCTCCCTCCAACCCTTATTCCTTCATTCCAAGCCCTAAATCCATCATCCAAACCATCCCTCAACTCATTCAACCTCTCATCTCCCTCAAATCTCCATTAAACCCCCAAAATCCCCCAAAAACCCTAGTTCTCCAAACTTCTCCATTCGTTTCCAGATCTGGTCCCTATGTTCTCCGGAGTGTTTCTTCCACCTCCTCTCGGTAAGAAATCGATCTCTTGATGTTTTCATAACCTATTTGTATTTTTATGAAACCCTAATGAATGAATATTGTTTTGTTGATTGTTTCCCTATAACAGCGATTTCCCCGTAGATTAGCATCCGTGAGGCGAACCCTCGTTGATCGTCATCCCCGGTGCTAGGCAAGTGAAACTTGCCACTTAGGGTTTAGGCCATGTTTTAGGCCATTTGCTTGTTGTAGGCGTAAAAGAGACTAGGCGACGAAATGATACTCGCCTAGGCGCAAACTTAGGAACTAGCTTGACAACGAAGCTAGATCCGACATTTATCATGTTGTACAATTACCATGTCATGTTTAAATTCCATTAACTGTACGCAAATTAATTGTCATGTCATTGCATTCTTTAAGTGATCCCGTGATTGCGTAGCATCGCTACAATACTTGTGTTTCCTGGCTCGTGACCAGAAGCGAGCATAATGAGTTGCTAACCCCAACGCTCGATATTGAAATGTGAACTAGGAAAACAAGCTCCCGTGCGGGGCAACCCTGGCTCACTTATGGGCTCATGTGCAGGGACCCTGGCTTGTTTAAATGTGGGATGGGGTAAGGGTTAAGCGGTCATTCAACTGGGAGTCTGACCGATCAGCAAATGCAGTTGTAAGGCGTAAACTCTGGGGTGGGTTAGTGTTTAGTGCCGATCAGCGTGAATGTGGTACCATTCAGCTGCAGGGCGTAAACATCTACAAACAACAGTGAAACGTGAAACGTGAATTGATTGAGATTGTTAGTAGCTTGGCTACTCTTGTCTTGTCCCGATAATTGTTTCCCTTGTACTTATTGTTCACCATGTCTTGCTTGTGCACTCATGTTATAACTGCCATGTCATGCATACTAAACTGCTAGGTTGCTAGTTGCCTTACTATCAGTTTCCTTGCTCAAGTCTTTTAGACTTGCTGACATGTGCCCCTTTACTCTTTTGGGTGACACATGTTAGATCCCGAGCCTGAGTACCTTGTTGAGGACGAGGTGTTTGCTGACGCCGAACCCGAGCTTGTGTTTGACGGGGAGTACGTGGACACTGGGGACCAGTCCTAGTGTCTTCGTTGTGTTTTCCTTTTGTTTAGACTGCTATTTTGTTGTCGGTGCGTAGCACCTATACTCTGTTGTGTTGTTGCTTTCGTTGGCCTTGTTCTGGGCCTTTAGACTCTTTCTTTTAGCCTGGTGGCTTTTCTGGATGTTGGACTTATTTTCATGTTGGACAATTTATGAGATATGAGAATTTTAATTCTGTCTCTCCTTTTATTGTTATTGTTGCTCCGTTTGTGGTTACAGGGACCTGCTTATGTTTTATTGACGCTTATCGGGTTTTGGGCTTCACAGCTCCACTCTCGTGCGGACCTTTTCACGTCTCGCCTCCATTTTAGGGAAGCGGGTCGTGACACCTGATAAATATTATGTTATATATATATATATATATTAGTATATACCTAAGTATATTTTATAATTATATCCATGATTTGAGTATAGTATTAATGTATTCTCATTACATAAAATACTAAGGCAATGTCACTAATAGTATATCAATAATCCTGAAATATAGTTTACCCCACCTAGTCTAGATTATATAGTCGTTGATTCCTAAGATATCCTAATTGTATTTATAATTGGTTTTTGGTATCATATCCAACTCATGGTGGTAAATATGACACTTAAAATACGATATATTCTGGTATGTTTTTACTCTTATAGGCAAATCAATACACGGTTTAAGATTGGGTAAACTAGTTATAAGTTAGTACCACCTTAAACTAATGATGTTTATATGATATAGTATGTAGTGCAATATTAATTGTATCATACTTACTATTATACCTATCTTGTTTAACATATCTCAAGCCTATTTACTATCATATTGATCATAAATTATACCCACGCTAAAGTTGTTTATATGGATATTATTGTACTATGATACACATTGATATAATAATATCCATATAAGATTAACGGTAACCTGATACATTTGAGTACTCTTTTTGAAATAATTCCTATGACATAATTAAGGACAAAATTATTCATAGCATATAATAACATATGCAAAGTAATTTCTAAATATATATGTATAACAACTGTACAATTATAGTGCCAAATCATTAACCTATTATCATCACGATATATATGTTTGGGTTCTATGTTGTAATATGTTAAATAATTAATTATGTTATAGATATGAATATCAACTAATTCATGGATATTGTTTGTATATCCCTGAATATACTATATGGCAAACATACCATGGTAAAGCATTAAATAATACCGTACTCTATCATGTTAATTATTGCAATATCAAAAACTTTATTTTACTTACTTTGATGACTACATTTGGAATATTTTTATATTGCTATCAGTATAAATGTAATTACATAGCAAATATTAGTTATTTTATTCGGAATGTAGTCCTGTCGGTATACATGTAGTATGGTAGAGATATTACCAAGTAAATTTATTGATGTGTGCCGGCATATATCAACTTTATATTTGATAAAGTTATAAGTACATACATACTAATACTATAGTTAATGGGTTATTATATATTCTAGTAATACTTAACTACACATTTAAAGTAACAATTATCTCCTCATTAAGTTCACAACTTACTATGAAGATATTCAAGCAGCCATCTCCCCCAATGAATAATCCAAATACAGACCCAGATTTGTATATCACTAGGGCATTGTACAATTTCGTATCAGTAGCCTTACCTTCAGTTATTGATGCATCTACCTGCACACATCAATAAATTAGCGCTGACAAATTTCCATGCGTCATTGTGAATTCAACATGGCTTTGATACGAAAAATAGAGTGTTTTGGAGGAAGAGAAACAACACAATTCAATTTTCTCTCTTTTAAATCTTAACGGTAAGGGAGATTAATGACATAATATCTCATAACGGTTAGTTATACTAATATTGGTAAATTAGTAGATTAATACATATACACAAAATACCGTCAGCTTTTGATATATTTAACCATATGATATAATATAGTCAATATTTAATAACTAATAATTAAATAGGGATGTGTCAAATATGGGTTAACTGTACTGAAATAGTATTACATGATATCATATTATTTCCCCGGATAAGTATCCCTATATATATAACTTAAGTATTAATTATATTGTTATTAGGACATACAAATAAGTTAAATGTCCAATAATATCCATATAATAAATAATATTACCATATGTATGCTATTATCCAGGAATATATATATCCCATATTAATATATATGATAATAGAAATAACCCGTGCCCGTGGGGCACGGTTCATTTAAGATTTCCCTCCGCGAAATCTTTGTTTCCCAAAAAATTATTTTCGCAGCCAAAATTGCGTGGAACAACAAATTAGCGTAAAAATATTTAGCGGTGCGGGCCACTTCGGCACGGAACAACAAATTCGACACATGTGCCTTAAACACGGAACGACAAATTCGGCGTGAAACAACAAATTAGCGTAATAAAATTTAGCGGGCGCCTTCGGTGCGGAACAACAAATTCGGCGCATGCGCCTTCAACACGGAAAAACAAATTCGGTGCGAAACAACAAATTAGCGTAATAAAATTTAGCGGGTGCCTTCAGCGCGGAACAACAAATTCGGCGCTTGCACCTTCAACTCTGAATAACAAATTCGATGCGGAATAACAAATTAGCGTAATAAAATTTAGTGGGCGCCTTCAGCACAGAACAACAAATTCGACGCATGCGCCCTCAACACGGAACACCAAATTCGGCGCGAAACAACAAATTAGAGTAATAAAATTTAGCGGTCGCCTTCGGCGCGGAACAACAAATTCAGCGCATGCGCCTTCAACACTAAACAAAAAATTCGACGCGGAACAACAAATTAGCGTAATAAAATTTTGCGGGCGCCTTCGGCATCTTAATCAAGTGTCACCCATTGTTTTATCATAGTCAGCATCTTAATCATCAAGCCAAAATATGACTGAGACAAACCCAGCCACATAGGACAAAGATTCAAAAAAGATCCTCAAATGTATAATAGATATCAAAACGTATTCTCCTCTCATATGAGACAAAACAATGTGCATCATATGATCTTATATGCTATATCATCGTATGTAATAAAGACCTCTCATATAGTGTACAATGCATATTATTATTTTCCCGTATTTCCCTTGAGGGCTACGAATGTTCGAGTGTTATATAGCGGAAAATGCAACGATTAACAAATCAATGTTTAGCAACCCACATATAGCTACAAAAAACTCAATTTGCCTTAAGTTTCATGAATATTTGACATGCATTTAATTTCTATGTCATATATGTTAAAATTTAATAATATGATATTATAATTACGATATACACAGATGGCATAATTTTTATTAAACGATGGCCATTTACTCTACATACTTTTAGACAATGGAAGCATCATTTCTTTTACTAACAAATGGCAATGTAAGCTCTTTACAATTGAGGATTCACTTGTCCATAGGCCCTCAAAAGCCTTGACATCTTGAGGCTTCTTTACAAATTTGAAGCATGGCACAAAAGAGATAGCAGCTATTGTTGTTATTGACAAGATCATCTTAGAATATCCAAAACTTAGCCTGAAACTATAGCTGCATGCTTGAAAGAGGTTTCTTCGAGTTCAGGCTGTCAGTTTCCGTTGAATTTAAGTTCGGATTTAATGCAGAAACTTGCTTGAGTGTGCTCGTCATGCCTTTCAAAGATGGGATTCTCCATGACTTTCATGGCCGAAAGCCGCCACATGGGGTCAAGATCCATCACATCCTGAAATTAAGCATATCGTGTATAAGAACAATGAAGAGAACCCACTTGCAAGTAGTATACCTAGTTAGCCTAGTCATGACTAACTAAGTAAAATGACAAAAAATAATATATAATCAGTGTTTATGGGGGAATAAAATTAAAGATAACCAAACAAAATATATGAATAAAAATTGCTTGGAAAAAAGGAACAAAATTAAGAATACTCCGGGAGGGGAATCAGAGTGAAATAAGACATGACTAAGGTAACAGCTTTGCTGAAACAAAATGTAAATATACACATCAGTAAGAAAAGTGAAGTAAACAGATACCACTAAACTGAAGTATCAACAAAGTAAACAGCTTTGCTTCGGCTAAAACAGCTTTGCCAATAAAAATCAGAGTCAAATGCCAACAACAACAAAAATGAGAAGTTCAGTAGCTATTTTTCGTCAAATACTTTTTTTGCCATATGATATTTTTTGCTTAAAATACAGATACCTGTTTTTTGCCAACATCAATCAAATACACAATGAAATGCTGCTTCAAATACCACTTATCCCTTAGAGCTCGGTACATTGGGGAGATTTTCTGCAAACACCACCACCACTACCAAAAACAGTAGCAGAGATTTGTGTGGGGGGGGAGAGCTTGGTCTCAGGTTTTCTGCGAACATGAAGCAAACATACAATTAACAATAAAGAGAGATTTCAAAAGAAGTGGGGGGGGGCTAGACCCTAAATCAACTCTAAATAAAGAGAAATTTCAAAAACATGAAAAAAAACAACTCTACGTGCATGATGGAGGCTAGACTCAAGGATTTTTGGCTTACCTTAGAACTTGGACTCTACATGCATGAGGGAAGAGGCTGACAATTTCTGCACAATTGTGGTTGAGAAATGTTGGGGTGAGAATTAACGTTGCAAGCACAAAGGGGAGCACTTGAATTAAATCTGAGCATAAATTGTATTCGAGAAGGCTTCCATTTGCTGAGGGGAGCACCCTAAAGGGGAGGCGAGACCGGAGCATACTGGAGAAAACACTCGGCATCTCAAGTTTGGAGAAGTTCAGTTTAAGTGAACATCAACGCTGTAAATGGCCGGCATTAGGACCCAGACCAGTAAGTGGGCAAGCAAAGCAGCATGGATGGAAGACGATCCCACCGACGACGTAGATCCTTTCCTCCTCTTTGTTGGCGTCGTCAACTGCCGTGGCCGTCCGATCACTGAAAGAGCCACCACCGGTGGATGGACCGCTGTGCTCTTCATTATAGGTGCGGTGTCAGCACTAAGCCAGCATGTGGATCCAAATATTAATCAAGACGTCATCAATATGGCATGCTGAATGTGTGCCTGCTACGTGCGCATGCTTACAGGTTGCAGAGACATTCGCGTACGTTGGGATATCGTCCAATCTGTTCACATACTTCTCCGACCACCTTGGGAGGTCGAATGCGGCTGCCGCTACGGCTGTCGACACTTGGAGTGGGGTCGCCTCAATTCTGCAGCTGCTTGGGGCGTTCGTCGCCGATTCGTACCTGGGTCGTTACCGGGCCATCGTCGTTGTTCTTCTCCTCTACCTTCTGGTTGGTATCTCTTTAAACTCTATTGAACTGGCCGCTGGATGATTGTTAAGAGATAATTACCATTCTAAGTACATAATGTCAAGAAATTGTTCAGTTCCGTTTTTAGATTTGCAAGGTCCTCTGCTATCATTTGTCTAATTTCACTTTATTTATTTAACATGATTATTCCTTATTCACAATCTTCACTTCAATTGCTGGGCCCCACATCTGGAGGAAGGGCTTCACCCCACATCGTCGTTTCACCTACTTGAATTTCCCCCTCCCCAGGTAGTGGGCCCCGCATCTATTGAAGAGTTGTGGACCTGCATGCGTTGAAGTGATGCAACGGGATTCTTGAATTTTTTTTCATCACGTGCGTTGAAGAGGTGGCAGGATTCTCAATGCATTTTTTTGCGTCGCGTGCGTTGAATATATCCAAGAAAAGGTATCTAAAAATACATACTTATTATCTTAAATCCTTATCCAAACCGTTGATTTATCAAGATCAAATCCTAGCCATCTTTCTATCAACCCATTTGTCCTAATCAGCTTGTCCTAGTCAGCCCTAAGATTCAAAAATCGCTGTCAAATGTATAATAGATTATACCAAATCAATTATAGTATATCCAATTACTATAGTATACCTGTATTAATACATATATTATACCCATTCTAGTAATAATAAGTATCCTTCTATGGTATAATAAGGATATTATAGGTATATCCCATAAATATATTGGTGTACATTATCCAATACATATATTTAATGGTATGACTAAGTATATCCGCTATGACTATGGATATTATTTAATATAGTGATATACATATATTAACAATACATATATACGATTCTATGTTATACAGTATGGATATTACCTATATTATCATTAAGTATATATGATATGTCTATATATCATTGATTGATTATGAATTATAATATATATAGTATATTATATATACTGTAATTATAATATATAAAGAATTAAAGACGTATACCTATGTTACACATCACATTCACTACTTGGGAGCGGCTTTCGAATGCCGTTACTAGTGAGGGGCTATGCGGACCCCCCTATGTCCCTTGAAGAATCTCTACGACATTCCCCATAATGTTACTAGACTTAATGATACTGTATAAACACCCTTTTATTAAGTATTGCCGGTTTAAAGATGTTATGAGTCTAGTTGATAATGCATGTAGCATGATAGCCCTGCGATTCAATATCTTATCCATGGATTTTTCTTAGTCAGATCCATATTGTCCAATCTCAAGTTGAGGCGAGTATTTCCCTGTCAAATTATTTTCCTCTATTATTTGCACATGAATATTTCATCTCTTAATATTGGTGTAAATATATTATACTAGATATATAACCTATAATGTATACTATTAGGTTATACATATTAACTAACATGCTAACATATATTTGATACACTGATATAGATTTATGTATGATATATCTGCATTTAGTACTATAACCTGGTATATAATATATTTTAAATTAATAAGATTATTGGGATAATATGGGATACAAATCATATAAATTTAGGCATTTAACTAGCTATAATTGATATATCCCATCTTCATACCAAATTACGATATATTTAATTGATCATATATCATCTTATTAATTTACTGAGTGTAAGCTATTACATAAATGATATATGTATGTAATCATGTAGTAATATCTCATTAATCCGGGTAATGTATACCTAAATTCTATCCATATAGTTCTATTATATCTATTTAAATCATTATAATATATCATATTACAGTATTGTGTATGCTTTTATGCCTAAATTCATGGATTATTATAGGTGATATGATATATTATAATGATTTAAATAGATATATCAAGCCCATACCTACATGGACTGCGAATATGACAAATAATCTTAAGAATAAGAGCATTGGCATAGCGCCGTTTGCTGCCTTCTATGGGAGGAAATGTCGATCGCCACTGAGCTGGGATGACATCGGAGATCGGGAGTTGTTGGGTCAAGAGATGATAGTGGAAGCTGTGGATGGGGTAGCAGCCTTTGTGAAGGCCAACGGAAAGATGTTCACCAACCGACCACGCCTTTTCAAATCACGCCACTGAAAGGCAAGCATGCAACGTTAAAGGGGATCAAATTTTAGGGTGACAGGATCACTTGAGCGATTGGTGAACGTTATTGACCTTGCAATATTTATTATACATGTCTATATTGCCCAGGTAATAACGTCTTTGTTCTAAATATTATATCGTATACTGATTGACGCCCCCCCGGCTGTGCGTGCTAGATGTGTGCAATAATACGATCGGGGGCGTGAGATTTAAATATTTGTAACTGCAAGCGCACGGTGTTGTAGTGTGGCTTGGGGGTCGAACTCAGGGAGGCGTGGATGTGCTTGTGTCAAAGAGGATCAAAATCACCCCATGGGCGAGCTATCCCGGATCAAATGATGGGTTGTCACGGTAAATGGAATGCAAGGTATAGACAATATAAAGGAAAAACCCTGGACTTTGGTTTCCACCCCCATCGTGCGAATCTCACCGATGCGGCCTACGGGTAGGATAGCGATCGGAATTAGGGTCTAATGGTGAGACGTTGCCTCTAAAAGTGGTACCGGCGTCCTATGGGCCCGATATTCCGGTCGGTGCCCAGGATGATACACCGGACTTTTCGGGTTCGATCAGTGGGCACTCCCGTGTCCATTAACACTGATCGACTCCGAGAGCACTAAGCTTGTAACGATAACTCCCAACGTCTCATCCTGCCGCTCCCGCGCGCTAGGATTCGGCATCTACGCTAAGGGTGTGAGCTATGGCTAGGGAGTCAACTGCCAAGTTTATTCCCCCTTGGCCCAACGGTCAAAGGCGGTCTTTTTCCCGCCGATGACAATAAAACACCCCGCGTAACCGTTAGATTCCTAATCCCTATCGATTTCCTAACCCTATGGACGCATCGGGGAGAGCCCACGAAGGGGTTTCCGCCAAAATCCCAGATTTGGGAACTACTCACACATATTTAGTAAAAAGCGATCTAAATAGAAATCGACCGTAAAAATCATGATCAGACAATAGAAATGCAATGGTAGTAAAGCAATTAAGATAATACTAAAGTTTGACAAAGATCTGAAAACTTACAAAACTGGAAAATTACAGCCGTCACAAAATGAAGAAAACAGCAAAAAATAACTAGCTTTCGTTTCTGGAAACCTAGGGTTCTATATATAGGAAAAGACATCACCCGATCGGTTGACAAGTCAACCGATCGGGTGACCCGCTTCACAGATTTACAGCGCGATGCGGAACTTCACCCGGTCATCTTCACCCGGTCGGATGACATATGAATGTGACCGGTTGGATCTTGGTGCCGTCGGGTGAGGAGGCCGGTTGAGCTGACCCTGTCTTGGCTTTGGAGATTCAGCTACAGGTGAACCGATCGGGTGAAGGTCACCCTATCGGTTGGCAATTACAGTAGAAATCCAGAGACTTGGGGCTTTTGAACCGGCCTGCGAACCGACCGGTTGACTTCTCGTGAGCTCCAAGCTACGTCCAGGTGGTGCACGTGTGCATCACCCGATCGGTTGAAGATGATCAACCGATCGGGTGAGGGGCTGAAATATGCTATCTTCGTCGTTTGACCCCCTGGATCACACGTGACTCCTCCCGTTACTCCAGGGACTTGCGATATCATCGTTTTATGCCCCATATGCCAGTAAACTCCTGCAAAATACGGAAAACACGGAAAAGTGAAAGAAAACAAGAAAACACGAGAAAACGAATATAAGACGGCGGTAAAATACGGAAAAACACGGAAGAAAACGTGCGCAAATATATGAAATATAAACTCACGTCAAAATCCCCCAAGCTGAACTCTTCCTCGTCCTCGAGGAAGACGAGTGAGAGTAGGAGCTCGGAGAGGGAAAATAGAGAGAAAGAGAGAAAAAGAAAACTCTATATCCTAGATCACCCGTCAGGGCCAACAAAATCAAAAACGACACACCAGGCAAGCAAATGCCAAATCACATCACTAAACCAAGGAGTACGAGTCCAGACAAGTGCCATGGGCCCACGCGGTGACGCGCGAGTGAGTGTGGTCGAGCGCTAGCAGACGGTGTCACTATCTACGATGTGCGATAAAGCTCGATATACACAAATCCAGGAAATGACCCAAATATCGATTCGAATTGAATAAAGCGGTGAATATATTGTTCAAGCATGCATAAGAATAGAGAGAGAATCGAAACATGTCATGCGTCGGGGACTCCACAACTAGGGTTAAGGAAATCAACACACTAAAGCCTAGATAATAGCTAAAAAGTTCCTAAGCCAAGTATTTTCGAAACCGATGGGGGTTGAGATGATGTGGAGAAGAACACTCGGTGCAAATTCTCGCCTTCCCTTTATTCTCGGCAAGTAGGAAAATATTCACACGGGAATTTTTTTGGGTTTTGGGCATTTGTATTTTTTTGTCTTTTTGGCTATACAAAATTTTTCTTTTCTTTTCTTTTCTTTTTGGGTTTTTCTTTTCTTTTCTCTTTTTTTCGGATTTTTGGGTTTTTAGCTATACACATGTGTACTCTCCCAAGTGGGAGAACGGTACACGACGAGGGGATTTGCACCAAGTAAAACAAAAAAGAAGTCGGAATCTAAACACTTTGGCAAAGGAAACTATTCTCGCTAAATAGAGCATGGGCTAAATGGGTTATCCTAGTCCTTAATTGTGGAATCCCAACACATGCGAAATGAAGCATACGATATATATAATCATGCATACAGAAACAGACAAGAGAAGCAAATACCGCATTATTCATATCGACGCGTGATAATCTAGGGGTCATTCCTGGACAGGTATATAAAGTAAAATCACAAAGCAGAAGCACACCAAACAGCTAGGCACGACACACGACTCACAAAAAGCTAAGTGGACCCATGATGCGTGAAATGCAGGGGGACTCGATATCCTAGGGCTAGTGAGTGTAATTATCGATGCCATGCTAGGTGTGTGTGATTTTGTGGCAATTCATCATAGGTTTCATCTCTAGGAGAAAGAGATAAAAAGAAGAAAAGAAAATTTTAAAACACGATGAAAACGACACAAAAACGAAAAAGAAAGACTCAAATGACGCACAAAGTGCGACTCCCCCAAGCTGAAGCTTGCATTGCCCTCAATGCAATAAGAGTGAGTACGGGAGGGCAATGAAAATGGGGGGGGGGGGGGGAATACGCACTGACACAAAAAGAAATGAAAAACATGGAAAACACAGATACGAAACTGAAAATAAAGGGAAAATCACAATCAAACCACACGACATAGAAATAGAAAAAGAAAGAAATAAATAAATAAAGATGACACGACACAGAAAATAAAACAAGCACGCACACAAAGAAAATAAAACACGACAACACAACACAATAGACTTCCCCCAAGCTAGACGCGACAATGCTAGCAATGAGATATGAACGTGAAAGTGCAGAGATATGCATGGGGGAGGTCAAAAAACAAAGTGGAATCAAAAATCAGGAGAAGGCGAGTCCTCGCCCTCCTCGGAAGAGGGTGTGGCCGAGTGGTCGGGGGACGCGGGGGGTATGCGGAGAAGTGGGGACAGAGGTGGGGGAATAGGTGCAGTGGTGGTGTGAACGATGGGTAGAGTGTCGGTGGAGGTGAGTGGTGGTGGAAGTACGGCGATCAAAGCGGTGGTAGAAGGGATAGAAACGGGGAGAGAAGACGTGATGGTGACGGTAGTGGGTGGGGGTGGGAGAGATTTGGAGCGCACCGGCAATTTCTTGCGGCGCACATATGAAGTGACGGTGGAGGAGGTAGAAGGTGGTGTGGGTGCGATAGAAGTGGTCGTGAGAGTAGAGGTGGATACGGGGATGGGAATAGATATGGGAGGGGGAGATGATCGCCTAGGTGGGGGTAGGGGAGGTGGGGATGGGTGGGATGGTGGAGGTGATGGGGGTGGGGATATGTGTGAGGGTGGAGGAGAAGATCGTCGAGGCGGTGAAGGTGGTGGTGTGGGTGGTGGTGTGGGTGGTGGTGGTCCGTGGAGGTGAGTGAGAAGGCGAAGGATGGCGGCCACGTTCCTCTCAAGTGTGAGGAAGCATGGGTGAGTGAGAAAGGAGGACGGTGAAGGGTCCGTGGGGGCAGAGGACATGGCAAGATCACGGAGGGCTGCGACCTCCCTCTCGAGAGAAAGACGGGCAGAGACCTGGCAGCGACCAAAGGAAGTGGACTGACGTGAGGCGGTAGTGGTGCCGGCAGGTGATGTGGAATTAGTGCCGGCGGCAATGGTCATGCCAGCACTGGACACAAGGCCAGAGATGGCCGCAAAAAGGTGCTCAGAAGTGATGGGGCCAGGAGCAGAAATAGGGTGACTCGGGCCAGCCCCAATATCTCCCCGGGACGCAGGAATATCCTGCTCGCCTAAGTGGTCGGCGGGGGAAGGTGGTCTGCGTGTGTCCGGGGGAAAGAAAGGAAGGTGCAACCCCGCAAGAAATTCGGGATCGGGCGGAAAAGTCCAATCTGCCACGATAGCAACAGTCATGCGAGCGGGGTTGGGGAGAATGGTGTAGGGGCGAGGGGGGTGGCCATAATTGAATTCGAAGGACCATCGGGGCGGGGCTTAATCATATGAATGTGCCACAGGACGTTAAGATCTAGACGTTAGGGTCCTGCGGCGACGGGAAGATTTTAGGGGATGGGAATGTTAAACTGTGGGGAAGAAGCAATAATAGTGATAATGCCCCCACAACAGATCTTGCCCTTCCCGGCCCTGCTAATCTCGAGAAGCTTGTAAACAAGCCAATCGCCGGCATGAACAGGGACAGTATGGGCCCTAAAGCTAACTCCATCATCATCACGAACAAAGGGGGAAGTCATGGCCCAGAGAATAAAAAGATCGGGGATAGTCACGGTGCCTGACTCATCCCGCGGGAAAAATGCAGAGGATATGATCATATGGGCCAGACGAAATATGGGATGGATGATGGAGGAGGCCTTGGCCTTACCCCGGGGATAGCGAGGGAGTATGGTGAGGCAGAACCAAAAGTTATCGACATCAAATTCCTGGGGGTATCCGTAGTGTCGGATAGCGTCATTCCCAAGAATAGGGAAACCAAATATATCGTTGATGGTATCCAGGTTGGTGCGGATGGTTTGGTTACGCACCCGGAAAGTAACGGTCGACCCCGACTCACAAACGAGGGAGGAAAGGAATTCTAGGGTGAGTGACGGGTAGGATACCGCAGAGGCATTCAGGAAGGCCAACCAACCTAGGTTAGCAAAAAGAGTCTCGAACTCAGTGAAGACACCGAGGTCGACGAGTGATTGGGTGTGGGCAAACTTGGTTGATAGATGCCGCCGAGCATCTAGTCTGTGGTAGAAGTCTTTCTGCTCTTGGTTCCTAAATAGGTACCCACGCGGGCCCAACATGGGGTCCACAGGGGGGATGATAGGTGGGGGAGGGGCTAGTGTCAGTTCACGTGTGTGGGGAGGAGGACGTGTTTGTTTACGTCTCTTTCGAGCTGGTTTCTCCGCCCACAAGATACCCTTCCCCTTATCTCTCTCCCGGGCCATGTGTACGTGTGGGTGATGCAAATGAGTGCAAAATACTATCGAAGTGCACA
This sequence comes from Scilla litardierei, assembly GCA_030789695.1. Lineage (NCBI taxonomy): Eukaryota > Viridiplantae > Streptophyta > Magnoliopsida > Asparagales > Asparagaceae > Scilla > Scilla litardierei. The sequence continues at coordinate 50,348 of JAULAV010007913.1, forward strand.
CACACGAACAACCAAGCAAATTAAATATCTAGGGTAAAAATTGAAATTTGAGAAGTGGAGCGCAGTTACCTCGTAGAAATTCGAGTTCCTTGCTTGTAGATGACCCAATGCCGTGCAATGGGAGAAGTGTGGAGCCGCGGCACTCTTTTTCAGCAAAAATTTGAAAGTGGGGGTGGATGTTGGGGATTAGGGCTAGAAAAATGCGAAATAGGAGAGAGAGAGAGAGAGAGAGAGAGAGAGAGAGAGAGAGAGAGAGAGAGAGAGAGAGAGAGAGAGAGAGAGAGAGAGAGAGAAATAGATGGAGAGATGCAAGGGGGAGGTGGAGAGAGAGGCTAATGGAGGAGTGGAGGAAGTGGGAGGGGAGTTTTCGGCCGTTGGGAGAAGTTGGAAGGCGAAACGACGGCGAAGAGGGCGATCGGGTGAGGGGCTGTGAACGGGTGGGTCGGGGGATATTTATAGACTTTAAGTCGAACCGATCGGGTGATAAGTCACCCGATCGGTTGACTTTAGGTCGAAATTTTTGGCTGAAAAAGTGCTACAGGCGAACCGATCGGGTGATAACTCACCCGATCGGTTGGCCGCTCCAGTTTCCCCAGGTCACCCGGTCTGTTCACCCGGTCTCTTCTTTCTTCACCCGGTCGGTTCATTCAGTGGCAGACACGGCCGTTAGCTGATACATCCCAACCGATCGGTTGAGTTATCAACCGATCGGTTGGGGCCTTGTTTTCTGCAAAAACCCACAAATCGCCTAAGTTTCATAACGGAAGTTCTTGCGGCTGGATTTATTTATAAAAATAGATAAAATAAAGTTAAAAATAATCCTAAAAATTGAAACAAAAGTTTAAAGCATGGTTTGCCTCCCATGAAGCGCTTTTGTTTAACGTCGTTTAGCTCGACGCCCGTTGATGATGTTCATGGTGGGCGATACGGGTGATGCCCAAAATCCGGCATCTCTTCAACTCCAGAGCTTGTGGCTATTGGTGTAGTCGGCTGCTGTAAGAAGATTTGCTCAACTACCCTCCCTTTGTCGACAGGATCCGGGGGCTTCTCCCTCAAATTGGCGTCTACCGCCATCTTTTTCAGGATCCGGACCTCATCACCGGTGAGGTCCATGGGTTCTTTCCCTTTTCTCCTCGTATGAGGAGCCTTAGGGAATCCGGGAGGGGTCACACGTCGCACGACCGCCTCATTAGCAACTTCATTTTTTGGGGAGCCAACTTGCTCTCCAAGGTCCCCCAAGCTATCGGGGGGATTCCTCGAGAGCACTTCCCGGGCACTTGTTTCAACAGCTCTATCTTCTTTGTTCTCCAGCATACTAATACTAGGATCGTCCGGGGGATTTGGGTGCTTCATCGACAAGCCTAAGTCAAATTCGACTCTTTCTTGGCCCACATTGAGGGAAAGCTTCCCATTCTTCACGTCTATCAAAACTCCGGTGGTTGCCATAAAGGGCCGTCTGAGGATAATAGGGGTATGCTTATCTTCCGACATGTCCATCACCACAAAATCAACCGGTACTTGTACTCCTCTCACATCGACGGGGAGGTCGTCCACTACTCCCACCGGGTACTTGACCGAACGGTCAGTAAGTTGTAATGTCATGCCGGTGGGCTCTAAGTCTCACATCCCTATTCTCTTGTACAGTGATAGGGGCATTAAGCTGACGCTCGCTCCTAGATCGACGAGCGCCCTCTGGATTTGCACTTCCCCAATAGAGCAAGGGATGGAGAAACTTCCGGGGTCCTTGAGCTTGGGCGGATTTGCGCGCTGAATGAGGGCACTGCACTCCGCCGTTAACACGACATTTTCTTTTCTAGATCCCCGTGTCACCAAGTCTTTCAGAAATTTGGCATATGAGGGAATTGTCTCGATGGCCTCGAGGAAGGGGATTTGTAAGCTCAGATCTTTCACCATGGCAAAAAATTTGCCATACTTCTCATCAATTTTGGCTTGGGCAAGCCGTTGTGGGAAAGGCACAACGGGCTTGAATACTCTTAGGTTCCCTTCCTCATCCTTCTTCTCCTCTCTATGAACTCCCTCCGGAGTAGTTGGCTTTGGTGACGAAGCACCGTCGTCATTTAATTTCTCAATTGGTCGTTCCACAACCAACGGTTCTTCCGGTCCTTTGGGGGGCTCTCTCGTGGGTATTTGCATTTCACTCCTCAAGACGATGGCGGACACGTTCTCATGCTCATGCTTGAGTGCCAATGTCCGATTTACCCCCCTCGGGTTCACCTCAGGCTGTGGCGGTAATAAATTCTGCGGTCTCTAAAGGTTCACCACTTGCAACCCCAGCTGGGTCACCTGATCAGTGAGGACTCTTTGTCCCATCTCCAGCTTCAGATTTATCTTCTCCTGGTTGGCGATGTATTGAGTCAAGAGGGACTCAACCGGAGAGATGGCCCTCTGCTGGCTGTATTGCTGCTGGGTGGGCTGCTGATTCCTAGGAGCATACTGTTGATACTGTTGTGGAGGTTGTTGCTGCTGAAATTACTGCTGCTGAAACTGCTGCTGAGGCCTAGCCGGCTGATATATCTGCTGTTGTTGCTGAGCCAGCTGTTGATAAGGCGCTCGGTAGCTAAGGTTGGGATGATTCCGGTTGTTGGGAGAGTAGGCCGGGTTGGAGTTGGTTCGTGGTGGAAAAGGCACATTCCCTATAGGATTGTAAAATAATGCGCTCGCCTGATCCAACGGTGGTGAGATATCACCATCGTCGAACTCTCCAAAAACTTCGGACTCCACCGCAGCAATCTGTTGTGAACCGGCGCCACCGGCGCCTACCATCAATGCGGAGATCTGGGTCGACAGCAAGTCAAACTTGCTTGACAATTTGTCGACGTCTTCGACTCTATGGATGCCCCCAGATCTAGGTGTGGCTCTCTCGTCACACCACCGTTCATTATTGGATGCCATATTTTCAAGAATCTGTCCGGCATCCTCCTCGCTTCTCGACATAAAGGACCCTCCAGCTGCGGCGTCCATGGAAGATTTTAAATCATCCCTCAACCCATTATAAAACAGATTTATGATCTGCCACTTGGGGAGCTCATGGTGGGGACAGCTTCTCTGCATCTCCTTGTATCTCGTCCAAGCTTCATGCAAGGACTCGTGGCTGGCCTGGGAGAAGGAGGAGATCTCACTCCTCAGCTTCATAGTCTTCCCCGGAGGAAAGAACTTCGTCAGGAAAGCATTCGAGAGCTTCTCCCAGGTGTTGAATGTATTCGGGTCCTTCCCCCTAAGCCACAGCTTGGCCTTATCTCGCAAGGAGAAGGGGAACAGCTTCAGTCGGATCGCCTCAGTTGTGACACCGTTTATCCGGAAGGTGTCACATTTCTCCAAGAAGGAGTCTAAATGCTCAATCGGGCTCTCCATGGGTGCATCCGAAAACTGATCCTGCTGGATCCACGTCACCAAAGATGGCTTGAGCTCGAAGCTTTGGGCAGTAATAGCTGGAGGACGGATGGCGGAGGTGGACTCGATGGTAGGCATCGAGTACTCCAGCAGAGACTTGTGAGATGGGGTGTTCTCCCCATGGCTTCAGGATCCTCTCTTCTTCGCTTCTCGGTGGCCAAACGCCTTAGGGTGGCGTTTATCTTTGGATCAACGGGGATCAAGTCGTCGAGACTTCTTGAACTCCTGCGCATGAAAAACAACAAACACCCATGAAGCGAAAAGTGGGAAAGAAACAGATAAGATAAGAAATAAAAATAAAAATAAAAATAAGAAAATAAAAAGGGAAAAAGAAGAATGCGAAAATTATCGCGAGGTAAGGATGAGAGCTAGACACAAGGGTTCATGAAATCCAAAAATAACAAGCACGTTGCCTCCCCGGTAACGGCGCCATAAAGCTTGACGCCCCCCCCCCCCCCCCCGGTTGTGCATTCTAGATGTGTACAATAATACGATCGGGGGCGTGAGATTTAAATATTTGTAACCGCAAGCGCACGGTGTTGTAGTGTGGCTTGGGGGTCGAACTCAGGGAGGCGTGGATGTGCTTGTGTCAAAGAGGATCAAAATCACCCCATGGGTGAGCTTGCCCGGATCAAATGATGGGTTGTCACGGTAAATGGAATGCAAGGTATAGGCAATATAAAGGAAAAACCCGGGACTTTGGTTTCCATCCTATCGTGCGAATCTCGCCGATGCGGCCTACGGGTAGGATAGAGATTAGAATTAGGGTCTAATGGTGAGACGTTGCCTCTGAAAGTGGTACCGGCGTCCCATGTGCCCGATATTCCGGTCGGTGCCCAGGATGATACACCGGACTTCCCGGGTTCGATCAGTGGGCACTCCCGTGTCCATTAACACTGATCGACTTCGAGAGCACTAAGCTTGCAACGATAACTCCCAACGTCTCATCATGCCGCTCCCGCGCGCTAGGATTCGGCGTCTACGCTAAGGGCTTGAGCTATGGCTAGGGAGTCAACCGCCAAGTTTATTCCCCCTTGGCCCAACGGTCAAAGGCGGTCTTTTTCCCGCCGATGACAATAAAACACCCCGCGTAACTGTTAGATTCCTAATCCCTATCGATTTCCTAACCCTATGGACGCATCGAGGAGAGCCCACGAAGGGGTTTCCGCCAAAATCCCAGATTTGGGAACTACTCACACATATTTAGTAAAAAGCGATCTAAACAGAAATCGACCGTAAAAATCATGATCAGACAATAGAAATGCAATGGTAGTAAAGCAATTAAGATAATACTAAAGTTTGACAAAGATCTGAAAACTTACAAAAACTGGGAAATTACAGCCGTCACAAAATGAAGAAAACAGCAAAAAATAACTAGCTTTCGTTTCTGGAAAACCTAGGGTTCTATATATAGGAAAAGACATCACCCGATCGGTTGACAAGTCAACCGATCGGGTGACCCGCTTCACAGATTTACAGCGCGATGCGAAACTTCACCCAGTCATCTTCACCCGGTCGGTTGACATATGAATGTGACCGGTTGGATCTTGGTGCCGTCGGGTGAGGAGGCCGGTTGAGCTGACCGTGTCTTGGCTTTGGAGATTCAGCTACAGGTGAACCGATCGGGTGAAGGTCACCCGATCGGTTGCAATTACAGTAGAAATCCAGAGACTTGGGGCTTTTGAACCGGCTTGCGAACCGATCGGTTGACTTCTCGTGAGCTCCAAGCTGCGTCCGGGTGGTGCACGCGTGCATCACCCGATCGGTTGAAGATGATCAACCGATCGGGTGAGGGGCTGAAATATGCTATCTTCGTCGTTTGACCCCCTGGATCACGCGTGACTCCTCCCGTTGCTCCGGGGACTTGCGATATCATCGTTTTATGCCCCATATGCCAGTAAACTCCTGTAAAATACGGAAAACACGGAAAAGTGAAAGAAAACAAGAAAACACGAGAAAACGAATATAAGACGGCGGTAAAATACGGAAAAACACGGAAGAAAACGTGCGCAAATATATGAAATATAAACGCACGTCACTGATATCACAATCTGATGCATATAATTATTTGTTATACTGAATATCAATACTATATAAAAACTAATATAGTAATATGGTTATACACAAAAAATTTGATACGCACACACACACACACACACACACACACACACACACACACACACACACACACACACATGCCAGACACAAACCCAGCTTCCTCTTGCAAGTGTTTTGCTGGTGCCCTGGCTTGCCGCAGAAAAAGCATGGGCCCTTCATCTGATGCTGAGCAGGTGCTCTCGGCCTCTTGAAAGGCACTAACTGAACTGGTCCCACTATAGACCCAGCAGAAGGCCTATGCTGCTCCTTCTGTCGCTTTCCTCCATCATCAGGAGGATCAGGTAGACACGATATGGTCTCATGGTTCCTCGCGGCATTCAGCACCGCTCCCATGGTCGTGAAATCTGCCGAAGACACCGAAGCCTGAATCTTCGGACGCAATCCCTGATGAAAACGATCAGCTCGTTTCTCCTCCTTCCTCACCATATGTGGGGCAAACTGACTCAGCATCTCGAACTCTGCCTTATACTCGTCGACGGTCATATCCCCCTGCTTCAGATCTACAAATCTGCTCAACAGCTCTCTCCTAGCAGCCTTGGTGAAATACTTCTCCTTGAACATCGAGCGGAAGGTCCTCCACTCCACTGGCTTCTGCAGGCGCCTCTCCTTAATGCGCCACCAGTTCCTAGCATTCTCGGTCAGCTGCATCTTCGCTATCTCAACTCGGGTATCATCAGGAATCTTCGCAGCTACCAGCTTCTCCTCAATACTCAGAATCCACTCATCAGTAGCCAACGGTCCTTCCTTCCCAGAATATGTCTTCGGCTGAAGCTCATTGAACTGCTTCACACCCGGAGCAGCTTGAGGGGTAGGCGGAGGCGGTGGCGGTGCAACTGGAGGAGCATGGGCAACACGGTGGGACTGCTGAACCAACTGATGCTGAACGTCCAGCATCTCCCTCATAACGCCCAGTAGTTGGCGTAAATCGTCACCTCAGCCATCCATGGTCCCGTCAGCTGATGGTCCATCTCGAGCTTCACGTCCTCCCACCATCCTAACGACAGGAAAAAAACACAACTTAGACGCGCACATATTACTGGAGAAAGAAAAAAATGAATGCTAATACTTCTATCGTTCCGTACTTTTTGTAGAAAAGGACTTGCATGGGCCACCACTAAAACCTGTCACGCCCCGCTTTCCAAAACGACGGAAGCGAAACGTGGCAAGGCCCGCTTAGGCCGGAGCTGTGAAGCTCGGACCCAATAAGCGTCTATGTGGTACTCCAAGACGAAGGAACATGTCACTGCAGGTTAGTACGGAACAACAAAAGTACTAAAAGAGATGCATTCATTTTTTTCAACAGATATCCAGAAAAATACGAGGAGTCTAAACAAAAGCCAACACAGCTACAAACAGCTGAAAGTAAACTAATGGTGCAAGCACCCAACCTAGACAGAAAGTAAACGGTGCTACGCAACCAACTAAACTGCAGTAAAACCTCTGAATCAGCAACGTGAAGATCTCTAGCTCTGGTCCTCCTCGGGCACGTACTCTGGGTCTGTGTCCTCCGGCTCTACGTCCTCCGCCTCGTCAACATACCATGGCTCCACACCTGACGTACATCACCCAAAAGAAAGGAACTGTACGTCAGGTAAAGTCTACAAAAAGGGCCAGACTCTACTGCAAGTGTACCGAACTATTAAACATCAGTTTACTGGTTGATTAGCATGCTGGGGTTATAACAGTGCAATAAAAAGGAAGTAACGCAGCAGGAAAGTAAAACATAGCAAGCAGTAGTCGTAGCTTGTGCTACCGACTACGGACTAACCTAAACGGGTCGTGACAAGAAGTGACAAGACAAGCAAGACAGGACAGGACAAGACAAGACGAGACACGTGTGACTCGAAGGGTTCACGCCTTACGGTTCGAGGGGGATCAGACCCTCTTGCCGTGGGCACGCTCAACCCTACCCCAAACCCAATTGCTCAAGACAAGACAATATAGGGCCACTCACTCTGCTAGGTGAGTGCCTCTATCCCCACGATCGGTAGCGTATCTCTCACTCTGCTAGGTGAACGACAGACGCCTCGTAGGTGAAACTGTACTACTGTATAGGACCACTCACTCTGCTAGGTGAGAGTCTCTATCCTCTCGGTCTGCTGGGACACTCACTCTGCTAGGTGGGTGCCGAGCTTCCCGTAGGTGTTCCGTAACAAAGATCACCCACTCTGCTAGGTGAGCGTCTTATTGCCCGCAGGCCACATAAGACACGACGTGCAAGATGTTCATGACATGGCAAGGGCAAAGTTGTTCTAGGGTGTCCACACACACACGCACACGCAGATGAAACCTATGGAGCAGTTGTTGTTGATTCTAGGGGGTCCACACACACGCACACACAAGGTAACCCTACGGTGTCAAAAGTTGTTATTGTTGTTGCGCTCAGACTTCGTCGTCAAGTCTAAGTCGTCAGGGGCGTCCCGGACGCTATCATTTCACGTCCAGTTCTCATTGTTCATAGTCTAATAGTTCTAGCAGTTTAAGACCAAGGCATGGCCGAAAGAACGCAAGTGAATACACTTGCCTGCGGTGGCGAGTGTGTCGTCTGTCCGGGTCGTCTCGTCCAGTCGTCGCGTCCGCGGTAGTCCGTCTGAAACAGGTCACGACGATGGTGTCAGGTCGCGATTTTCATCAAGTCCTATTAGGGTTTGTTTCTAGGTTATCGGGACTACCCTAATCGTCAATCATCACAGGTTGGTGTTTCGTTCAGCCTAAATCGACCAATACCATATATGCACAGAAAAATTGCCCGACGGTCGATTTCTACAGTGATATCGTTTTACTGGTGCGAAAAAGTAAATTAAGTTCAAGTTGTCCGATTTTAGTTAGGGTTCAGTTTTGCTACGATGTGGGTTTGCTACGAGTTCGGGGGACCAACCTCTCCGGTGTTTGACGCGGATGGGAAGTAGAGTCTGAACGGTGACCGATCTGAACGGCACGGCTACGGAACGTCTTCTAGAGGCGTCTCGGCTAAAGGTAGCGTAGCCGGGAACGTTCTAGTAGTGGACCGGAGGTGAGGACAGTGAGCGGAGATAATGGACAGCGATCGGGAAGGCAAAACAGCGAACGGGGGACGTCGGGAAGGTGTTTACGGTGTCGAAAACTTGGACAGCAATCAATAGGAGGAACCGTGCACCAGGAAGCGCCGTAAGGCTATCGAGAGGGCCGTACAAAGGAGCACAATAGCCTAGGGGGTCGTGGCGGCCGGTCGACGACGGGGAAGGCCGCGACGGGGCTCAGCGGCTGTCGGAGGCGCCGAAAAACACAGCAGCAACGATTGCCGATGCTGCTGCTGCTGTTGCGGCGAGAAACAACCGCACGGCTGTGTGCGACAGCGAGGAGGCAGTCGGGGGAAACTCCCCGGCGTCTGTGGTGGTTGCCGGCATCGTGGGGCAGCACGGAGGGGTAGCGGGTGGTCGGAGAAACGAACGGTGATCGGGATTTCGCAGCAGCGTGGGCTGCTGTGCTGTCGCCGGCGCTCGCGTGGACAGTGGCCACCGGCGAGCGGTTCTGCAGCGTCGCGGGCTATCGTGGTTGCTCGGCGGTTGCGGGGTCAGGCGCCGGCGGTCGGACGTCGGGGTTGAGGCGATCGGGAGGGAGGAAGACGCGAGGGGGAGAGAGATATCGGGCTGAGTTGCGTTGGTGACGGCTACGAAAAGTTTTTCACAACCCAAACTTGTTCATGTGATAGAGGAAAAGTTAGGGTTTAGGGTTTTTAATAATAATAAAATTGATATATAGAAATAGGGTAGATGTTATTTGAGGGAGAGAGATAGAGATAGAGGGTGTACAATTAGGGAAAAGCTAGGGAACAATAGAGGGGAAGATTTGGAAAGATACGTATGCTGATTCTAGGGATTTAACCAGATTTGGCTAATCAATTTGAATTTTGAAATCGATCAGGGCAAATCAACGGTCCAGATTTATCCGGGTGATATCGCTCGCCTCGGGCGTCAGAAAAATAATCCGAAAATACCAGGGCAATCGTGGAGATGAGACACACAGATCTACGAAGCCTGATCGTGCATAATGCCTACCAAGAATTTACGTAAAATCGGAAACTGCGTTTTGAGACAAATGACTAAAACGCCCCTATCATTCCAAGTCGTTTTGCAAGAAAACGAGCCGTGAAATGACGTTCCCAAAAGTTACTATAAAATTCTATACTCCCATACGGTCACAACGGTATATTACATCGCATATACCAGAATCTAGAATTAGCCAAATAAAATACGTGCACGAGAAAGCACGTGCACGCAGAAAATCCATAAGGTCGGAAAGCGACCGTTACATTCTACCCACCTTAGAAATGATTCCGTCCTCGGAATCAATTATACTAATAGTAATAATATGTATAAACACTATGCCTACAACTCCTATATCTACACATAACGATCGCTAATCCTATAAATTCAAACAACGTTCCTTAAATAATCCATCATAGCTCGTCTCTCCACTGGCTAATGCTACATCTAGAATCACACCCTAGCACCTGATCATAGATCCACGCCATCACCTACAAGTCTTCAATCATCTCGTCCCCAATGTGTCATCCCTCATATCGACTCATGAATCTATTTTCCTTAATCAATGAACCATCGAACCACAGCTATCCTTACCCCTATCATCTAATCTCCCAATCTTATAAAATATGTCTTCCTAACTATCCATTCATCTCAACATGTTGTCTTACTTCCTATGTCTTCTCACGTCAACTTAATGATCAAGTCTAGATGCTTTAAATGTCCTACTTATTCTCATGACCACTCTAAATCATACTATACCTCCATAGCTACTCATATCTACCACTCATCTAAGTTTCAGGTCGATTAAGTACTCATCTCACTATGTATAATTTCATTCATCCAGAGTCCCCATCGAGTCCGTTACACATTGGTATCATTAATAAGTCTTGGACACCTCATTCTTTTCATCCAAAGAAATCTGATCTAATATCCTTGTTATTCAAAACCAACTAATCACCGATACAACATATCTCATCTCACTCTGAGCCTACCCGTAAACATAACCCTATAACAAAATATCTAGTACTAACAACATCATAACAATAAAAATAACACTCCCGAAGAGGGAAAGAAAAGAAAGTTTAAGGCTTAAGACATATTTTAAAACATTAGGAAAAACGTGTGGAGTTGTGATATTGGATGAGGGAAGATAGGTGGGTTGTGATCTTTGTGGGCTAATCCCAAAACATTAAAGGTTTGATTTGAAAGGAACAAAAAGTTTTGAAACATACATAAGCAGCTAAAAAAATAAGCTAAACTATAATATGAAAGATTAAAACTATGGAGTTACCTGCAACGACGCCATCCGCTGCTGTCATGACATATGCTCCACGGACAACAGCTCCTCTATGGGTAGGGGCAGGTGCTCTACTCTGCAGTGGAGCCGGTGCCCCGCCCTCAGTATGGCGATACCTCGGGCAATCTATAAAGGCGTGTGTGGCAGCTCCACATGCCAGACACAAACCCAGCTTCTTCCTGCAAGTGTTCTGCTGGTGCCCTGGCTTGCCGTAGAAAAAGCATGGGCCCTTCATCTGATGCTGAGCAGGTGCTCCCGGCCTCTTGAAAGGCACTGACTGGACTGGTCCCACTATAGACCCAGCAGAAGGCCTATGCTGCTCCTTCTGTCGCTTTCCTCCATCATCAGGAGGATCAGGTAGACGCGATATGGTCTCATGGTTCCTCGCGGCATTCAGCACCGCTCCCATGGTCGTGAAATCTACCGAAGACATCGAAGCCTGAATCTTCGGACGCAATCCCTGATGAAAACGATCAGCTCGTTTCTCCTCCTTCCTCACCATATGTGGGGCAAACCGACTCAGCATCTCGAACTCTGCCTCATACTCGTCGACGGTCATATCCCCCTGCTTCAGATCTACAAATCTGCTCAACAGCTCTCTCCTAGCGGCCTTGGTGAAATACTTCTCCTTGAACATCGAGCGGAAGCTCCTCCACTCCACTGGATTCTGCAGGCGCCTCTCCTTAATGCGCCACCAGTTCCTAGCATTCTCGGTCAGCTGCATCTTTGCTATCTCAACTCGGGTATCATCAGGAATCTTCGCAGCTACCAGCTTCTCCTCAGTACTCAGAATCCACTCATCAGCAGCCAACGGCCCTTCCTTCCCAGAAAATGTCTTCGGCTGAAGCTCATTGAACTGCTTCACACTCGGAGCAGCTCAAGGGGTAGGCAGAGGCGGTGAAGGTGCAACTGGAGGAGCATGGGCAGCACGGTGGGACTGCTGAACCAACTGATGCTGAACATCCAGCATCTCCCTCATAACGCCCAGTAATTGGTGTAAATCATCACCTCGGCCATCCATGGTCCCGTCAGCTGATGGTCCATCTCGAGCTTCACGTCCTCCCACTATGCTAACGACAGGAAAAAAACACAACTTAGACTCGCAAATATTACTGGAGAAAGAAAAAAATGAATGCTAATACTTCTATCGTTCCGTACTTTTTGCAGAAAAGGACCTGCATATGCCACCACTAAAACCTGTCACACCCCGCTTCCCAAAACGACGGAAGCGAAACGTGGCAAGGCCCGCTTAGGCCGAGCTGTGAAGCTCAGACCCAATAAGCGTCTGTGTGGTACTCCAAGACGAAGGAACAGATCCCTGCAGGTTAGTATGGAACAACAAAAGTACTAAAAGAGATGCATTCATTTTTTTCAACAGATATCCAGAAAAATACGGGGAGTCTAAACAAAAGCCAACACGGCTACAAACAGCTGAAAGTAAACTAATGGTGCAAGCACCCAACCTAGACAGAAAGTAAACGGTGTTACGCAACCAACTAAACTGCAGTAAAACCTCTGAATCAGCAACGTGAAGATCTCTAGCTCTGGTCCTCCTCGGGCACGTACTCCGGGTCTGCGTCCTCCGGCTCTACGTCCTCCGCCTCGTCAACGTACCCTGGCTCCACACCTGATGTACATCATCCAAAAGAAAGGAACTCTACGTCAGGTAAAGTCTACAAAAAGGGTCAGACTCTACTGCAAGTGTACCGAACTATTAAACATCAGTTTACTGGTTGATTAGCATGCTGGGGTTATAACAGTGTAATAAAAAGGAAGTAACGCAGCAGGAAAGTAAAACATAGCAAGCAGTAGTCGTAGCTTGTGCTACCGACTACGGACTAACCTAAACGGGTCGTGACAAGAAGTGACAAGACAAGCAAGACAGGACAGGACAAGACAAGACGAGACACGTGTGACTCGAAGGGTTCACGCCTTACGGTTCGAGGGGGATCAGACCCTCTTGCCGTGGGCACGCTCAACCCTACCCCAAACCCAATTGCTCAAGACAAGACAATATAGGGCCACTCACTCTGCTAGGTGAGTGCCTCTATCCCCACGATCGGTAGCGTATCTCTCACTCTGCTAGGTTAACGACAGACGCCTCGTAGGTGAAACTGTACTACTGTATAGGACCACTCACTCTGCTAGGTGAGAGTCTCTATCCTCTCGGTCTGCTGGGACACTCACTCTGCTAGGTGGGTGCCGAGCTTCCCGTAGGTGTTCCGTAACAAAGATCACCCACTCTGCTAGGTGAGCGTCTTATTGTCTGCAGGCCACATAAGACACGACGTGCAAGATGTTCATGACATGGCAAGGGCAAAGTTGTTCTAGGGTGTCCACACACACGCACACGCAGATGAAACCTATGGTAGCAGTTGTTGTTGATTCTAGGGGGTCCACACACACGCACACACAAGGTAACCCTACGGTGTCAAAAGTTGTTGTTGTTGCGCTCAGACTTCGTCATCAAGTCTAAGTCGTCAGGGGCGTCCCGGACGCTATCATTTCACATCCAGTTCTCATTGTTCACAGTCTAATAGTTCTAGCAGTTTAAGACCAAGGCACGGCCGAAAGAACACAAGTGAATACACTTGCCTACGGTGGCGAGTGTGTCATCTGTCCGGGTCGTCTCGTCCAGTCGTCTCGTCCGTGGTAGTCCGTCTGAAACAGGTCACGGCGACGGTGTCAGGTCACGATTTTCATCAAGTCCTATTAGGGTTTGTTTCTAGGTTATCGGGACTACCCTAATCATCAATCGTCACAGGTTGGTGTTTCGTTCAGCCTAAATTGACCACTACCCTATATGCACAGAAAAATTGTCCGACGGTCGATTTCTACAGTGATATCGTTTTACTGGTGCGGAAAAGTAAATTTAGTTCGAGTTGTCCGATTTTAGTTAGAGTTCAGTTTTGCTATGGTGTGGGTTTGCTACGAGTTCGGGGGACCAACCTCTCCGGTGTTTGACGCGGATGGGAAGTAGAGTCTGAACGGCGATCGATCTGAACGGCACGGCTACGGAACGTCTTCTAGAGGCGTCTCGGCTACGGGTAGCATAGCCGAGAATGTTCTGGTAGCGGACCGGAGGTGAGGACAGCGAGCGGAGATAACGGACAGCGATCAGGAAGGCAAAACAGCGAACGGGGGACGTCGGGAAGGTGTTTACGGTGTCGGAAACTTGGACAACGATCGATAGGAGGAACCGTGCCTCAGGAAGCATCGTAAGGCTATCGAGATGGCCGTACAAAGGAGAACAGCAGCCTAGGGGGTCGTGGCGGCCTGTCGACGATGGGGAAGGCCGCGGCGGGGCTCAGCGGCTGTCGGAGGCGCCGGAAAACACAGCAGCAGCGATTGCCGCTACTGTCGCTGCTGTTGCGACGAGAAACAATCGCACAGCTACGTGCAACAGCGAGGAGGCCGTCGGGGGAACTCACTGGCGTCTGTGGCGGTTGCCGGTGTCGCAGGGGAGCGTGGAGGGGTAGCGGGTGGTCGGAGAAACGAGCGGCGATCGGGATTTCGCAGCAGCGTGGGCTGCTGTGCTGTCGCCGGTGCTCGCGTGGAATGTGGCCATCGACGAGCGGTTCTGTGTCATCGCGGGCTGCCGTGGTTGCTCGACGGTTGCGGGGTCAGGCGCCGGCAGTCGGACGTCGGGGTTGAGGCGATCGGGAGGGAGGAAGACGCGAGGGAGAGAGAGATATCGGGCTAAGTTGCGTTGGTGACGGCTGCGAAAAGTTTTTCACAACCCAAACTTGTTCATGTGATAGAGGAAAAGTTAGGGTTTAGGGTTTTTAATAATAATAAAATTGATATATAGAAATAGGGTAGATGTTATTTGAGGAAGAGAGATAGAGATAGAGGGTGTACAATTAGGGGAAAGGCTAGGGAACAATAAAGGGGAAGATTTGGAAAGATACATATGCTGATTCTAGGGATTTAACCAGATTTGGCTAATCAATTTGAATTTTGAAATTGATCAGGGCAAATCAACGGTCCAGATTTATCCGGGTGATATCGCTCGCCTCGGGCGTCAGAAAAATAATCCGAAAATACCGGGGCGATCGTGGAGACGAGACACACAGATCTACAAAGCCTGATCGTGCATAATGCCTACCAAGAATTTACGTAAAATCGGAAACTGCGTTTTGAGACAAATGACTAAAACACCCCTATCATTCCAAGTCGTTTTGCGAGAAAACGAGCCGTGAAATGATTCCCAAAAATTACAATAAAATTCTACACTCCCATACGGTCACAACGGCATATCACATCGCATATACCGGAATCTAGAATTAGCCAAATAAAATACGTGCACGATAAAGCACGTGCACGCAGAAAATCCATAAGGTCTGAAAGCGACCGTTACACATATAGATGCATATATATATTGGATATAAAATTTGATACACTATGTATTAGATAATATATTAATTACTATATATTGCTAGCAGGAAATAGTAATATACCTTTATCAAATATATATTGCATTAGGTTTATATTAATATCATATAATCATATATATAAACATGGCATTAAATATATAAGAGATCCTAGATAACATCATTATTATAACCATATGTACGTACATATACACATATTAAATTACAATATACATCCTATCAAGATATGTAATACAATATACCATATAGATATAATCCCAAGTTATATATACTTAATTGTATAGGTATATAACCAGACTAAATATATATATCTATCATATATCATGATAGTGTTACTATTTTGTTACCCCGTACATAACCATATGGATAACTTCCTAACAGAGAAATGTCATAGAATATGTTATCCTTTTTATACATATTACACAATTACCTCATTGGATAAATGGCTATGACATGGACATACCTCGTTTTTTAACAGTATTAGCGATAATTCCTCAATTTAGATATCCCTATTATATTGGATATAACATTTATAAATCACATTATGATATATACGATATCATGTATACGTATTTTATTAATATGTAACCAATGTATGTATGACATTTGCATTACCTAATACATATACACACAAATATTTGATTTCATGAATAGGCTTATGATGAACAAAAATCTGTGCATGGAAAATATCGCCTACCGAAAATCCAAAACTCCCATACTGTCATCCATACTTACTTAATAACGTGTGCCGTGGTATAATCATTTATGCATTACTAATATATGTGACTCATGATTTGAGCCTATTCATGAAATAGATATGTATATATACCCAAGAGAATATGTATCATTATATAGGTATCATGATATTGCCATATTTGTATACCTATGGAATATATCCACTTAACACTATGATATTATATATCTCACGATTGTCACTATTATTAAGATAATTCAAAATATCCCATAAATAATCTAGCGTATACAATATATATGTAGGTATATATTCATAATGCATATGCCTATATATTGGACTGATTCATATATACACATACTCATTATACATACCTAAATCAATTATATATAACGTAGTTAGTCGTAAATACTGGATATTATGAAATACTATATTTATAGATTATTTACAATATCTCTATAATCCTGTTATACTAGATATTTATCATAACTTATATACCCTAGACTATTATATCCATAGGTAATACATACTATTATATATTATAGGGAGGCATAAGTATTATAATAATTATCATATATTCTGTCATGTATATTAGTATATATATTTAATTATATGGGTATGGAATAATTATATCGGTATATGTGGTTAACATATACTATTTAATATTAGTAATGTGATAATATCCATAACAGAAGTGTATATACTCTAATACTATGCATAATATCAGTTACAATACCAAGTATATCCTGTAATAACAATATGCAGTATATGTATGTATATGTATGATATCTGATATACGGATTATGGTATAATTGACAATATATCTTTGACAATTATATTACCAATCATGATATACTAGTATATGGGTATATATTACCAAGCGAAATATTGACTACAATATACAGTTATAGGGATCATATATTAAATATATATGTTATTGTAGTATAATCATATGATAAATTAAAATAATCCAGTAATATACCTATTATTATTAAATGTATATATCCATATATAGGTGGTCTCTACATTAATACATAGATATTTATTCAATTATGGTATATATGATATATCATAACGGACAATTAATTACATTACGATATCTAAGTTACCTATACAAATTAAAACTATCATATAACTATCGTGCCAGATATGTATACAAAACCTAAATACTGTATATATAATGTTTATATTAGTATTATCTGTTACATATTGGTATATCGATAGGGTAGTGGTATATTACTAGTTTACCAAATGTTAGTTCAATATACTACATATCCATTACCTATATATCCGGTTATATCACTAGGCATATTACCTGAAATTCTGATACAAATTAATCACCCATAACTATATAACCCAGTAACAAATCCGGATATCCGTAATAAATAGTCTTTAATGTTTATTATTGTATAGGGAGTCTTATATAGGTATTAAATGAGAGAGACATTCATATCTACTATTAATATCCTATATATACAGTATGAATAGGTATATAGTATAATTGTATGGAACATCATCTTATATAAGAAATGTCTAATAACCACTGGCTTGATAGGAACTTGATATACCCCTAGTATTACGGTATATTCATGTTATTATACCATATTTCAGTTACAATTAATATCCAATATGAGGACATTATACCATTATTTAACAAATCTGATAATTAACGGTATTTACCAAATATTTTATGCAAGTATATGATATGTACCAAAAATATTCAGAGTAACGTTTGAATGGCTGCCTTGTCTATACTATTCGTAATTCAATCGAAAATATGTTAATAATATATGTTGAGGTCACATGTATCTATTATTTACCCTTACTAGATATATGTATGTATGATATCTTCAAAGTCAGGATAGCAAAACTTTGATGATGGTAATAGGATTTGTCATTAGCAGGTTGAAATAGCCAAGTCATGATTGTTTTTTTCATGTTCGATAATAGTAATCAGATATAGGTTATTAAATCTTATCATATTCATCTTAAATATTTGGTTATACATATCGTGAATACATATCTGTATATCCCCAATTATAATTTATATATACATGTATCGTCAAAAGAGTACTCATATATATATTCGGGACATATTATTACGGTATATATACTGTGATATGTAACATTATATATTGATATTAGTATAATTACATGTAATTGATAAATAATATAATTGGTATAATATGAGTAATATATACTAGCTATCTAAAATCGTTATGATTATTTATATAATATTTATGGATACTATATGAATATAAGATTAATATGTACAATATTGTACAATATATAAAACTGCCGATTAGGTCTTATATGCAGTGACCTAATATCCACACAATAACCATTTGATACTAGTGCATGTAATAACATATAACCAAACGCGGCCGCATCAAGGGCAGTTGCTCTCAAGAATTCCATCAAAACTAGTAGGGATATCGGGTACTAATTTCATAACAGTACTCTTTATAATGTAATACATACCAATTGCTACATTGCAAATCCTATCAAAATGGTATCTGACCGTTCGATACCATTTTACAGCTATGATTGGTATACTTAGCTATCGGTGAGTTTACATGTATATACTGATAACTGATGATTATTAGTGAACTGGGTATTATCGGACTATTGATTCACATGCTATATTAATTGATAATATACTTATATTAACATTAATATATGGTAGATTATGAATGGTAATATTACAAAAAACATATATGTGGATAATATATTACCTAAATACTATCTCATTTTAAATATCAGATGTACACAATTGGGAGGTAGTAATTATTGTATTATTACATAATTGTTTATAAAGTCTAAAATACTTATGACAATATGACTTTATAATTATTTAATTATTCATATCGACTTAAGTCTAATATGGGCATAATAATAAAGAGTATATATGTAATTGTCATAATGTAATGGCTATAATATCTAAACTCGGTAAATATTTCATGTATCCACTTATATTCGTCATATCAACTATTTTATATGGACTGGATTATATATGTCATACTGCAATTATAGATGAGTATACAAGATAACTTAGATGAAATAATTGTATAGTTAAGTACCAGCTATATGTTTAATATAACCATTTAAGTGTATATATAATGTTATAGTGCAATTTGTGTATTAATCTACTAATTACATAGGGAATATGGTATCTGGATAGTATGATACTATATATGCATGACATAGTATTTCAATAGATATGATATAAGTATTAATAACTAATAGTAAGGCATATTATACCAATATATATTATACCTACATAGCATAATGATATGGGTTGCAGCAAGCATGGGCCTAGCAATGAGAATGTCGGCTAGGTGCATTTTTGCTATGTGTATGAATGAGGCAAAAAGATCTCGAATTGAAAATGAATGGGAATACGAATGTATATTGGATAATGGCAAATCAATCAATACTATCCAATCAGGTAGTACATATATCATAGATTATGGATAATAGGTATGTATTATATGATCCTGCTACGGTAATAAATATGTTAAATTAGATACTCATTATAGTGTATCCATATCCTATAAATGTGTAACCAATATACTATAACCATCATATAATACATATCTTGTCAATTCAATATATTTAATGAGTATGGCACATAATTGGTATATTTGTACACGTACATTTAAATATGCATAATTATCTTACTAGTATATATATATGATATAAATATGATATCCAATATTTAATACCCGAGTCTCCAAGTACCCTCAATATTATATGATATAGCTATAACTAGAGGACATATATCCTATTACCAAGTATACATATCATACATTAAATATACAGGTAATATATAATAGCTATCTGATCATACCTAATCGTATTTATTCTGGGTTATATCCATTGGTGTTATAATAATAGTATTTAAGTGATATAATATGTATATGTTATAATATCATATCCATAATAATTCTGTGTGGACAAATAATGTATTTATATGTAATACTAATATACGTTTTCATCAATCATATTACACCACTGGCTCATACTCCAGTTCATATAATACCAGTTATTATATGTTATTACTAAAATAAGATAGCTCATCTCGGGTACATAATGAGAATATATACCTGATTGTATGACCAAAATTATCATGTTTTAGATTGACTATGAGGACGTCAATATATTTTTCACAGTTATATTAATGGTAAATTGATATATATTAATACCTAAGCAATTAATAGAAGGTATTTAGATATGTATGATATTTAACACAATAATAGGTTAACTTCTTATAGTCTTAATAAATTTATCTTGGATATTTATATACTAAATAATTATTAGCTACATTATGTAAATTAGTGCAATGCGAGTTTATTTGGATAATCTGTAATATGTATAATATGTAAGTATATTGGGGTGATATATTTACAATAATATATTAAGATATTATGATATACTAATCCCATATTCGGTATATTAATATGTAACTATATCATAATTGTCAATTAATGATAGTAATTCATTATTATCTGTATGCTCATATATAATGGATTACTACTATATATATAACTGATATATGTTATACGTCATTCAATAGATATTCCTGATAACTGATACTTACCACAAATTGATATTTAGTATACTAGGATTGCTTTTACTATTGATATCATAGGATTTATTGGTCTGATCTTAATCTAGTATATTAAATGAAGTAATATACCATAGTACTAGTTATCAGTATATCCCTATTTTTAATGGGCTCGGTTATGCAAATCAAAGTACGGTATTTACCCACACCACAATTATACCGTAACAAATAAACCCTCAAAGTCAATCTCTGCGACATATCCAGCTAGTGCATCACTATTGCGGAATCATTATTGGATGTACGCCCCCACTTTATTTTATGCACAACGGTACCAAGCACATTAGACGTGCTCAAATCTGAAAATTATTTGGATAATAAATTTTTTGTTAAAAACCCCTACCCCGCAGGCGGCCTTGCCGCCGGCCACTCCCCCTCTCGTCCCCTTGCGCAGGGGGCCAGCGTCTCCTAATTATATTATATTACCAAATCTATACCTGTATAAGATATGTTGTATACCTGTATATAAATATTTAGCTAACAGTATTAACCCTGTTACTTAGTCCTAATACTATCATATATCTATATATAATATGTATAATTTGACATGGTACTATAACATACAAAATGGATATCTTAATACATATGTAATGTTATCAATATATTAGGTATATGGGTAATTGCGCTCATATATGGCATAATGTATTAGGGGAAGTCTCCTAATTATGTGTACATTATTCATCAATAATTATCGGTTGTTATCTACATATAATTATACAATTTAAGTATGGCTAAACTAAATATAATATGATATACACATAAGTATGAGAATTACCCTTGTGTATTATTACCGTACAATTGACAATTAAATATTTTCACAAACACGATAATACCATAGCCTATATAGAAAACATTGGAGTCCCCATTGAGACCATATGACCGTGTAATAAGACTGTTAATATTTATGGCTAGTATTCTTATTTCCAGCAGTAAATGAAATATGAGGTAAATTGAGTATGGAGGCCATACAGTGATCCGGGGAAATATCCTACAAGTTAATTATGGTATTATCGTAGGATCTAATAATACCATAGTTCAATACAGTGGTATCAAAAGGTATACTAATAGCAAAATAAATTAACTTTGGATTGATGACCCCATCAACTACATATGGAATAGCACATCCACTAGCATAAACAAAAATTATATGTATTATCATATATTAGTAATTGATATGAGTTGGATATTTGTAAAGTTTAATGTACTATGACATGGGTAATTCTCGTACTCTGAAAATAAATTAGTGTACATAGAATACCGATATAATATGAACATATCTTGAACAACTATCCTTGTATCAACAACATAATACCTGTTTGGCATCTCATTATCAAATATATAATAATACGGTTGTATTATTAATAACTATGAATCTATTATCTATTTGATATCATGGATATACCAATACAAAATTATTTGGGAATTATACATTTGCCCATATCCATATCAGCTAATAAATAATAATATATTAGTTTATTGCACAAATAAGCATGTTAGAACAATAGTAGAAGAGTTAATATCACTACTAACATATTGTGACAATTAAATCTACTACGTTGTTGTCCAAATCATAACAGTGACTACTTTTTGCACTTTTATTCTTGTTTTCAAAGTGAATTCTGTATGATACCGTGATAACTAAAAATCTGTATACGTATATAATATTAGATTATGGTATGTCTATAACTATGCAAGTTATGTAATGTGTAATATCTATACATATAATGGTAGTACGTATACTAATTTGAAATAATTACGTATATTCGGTAACTATGGTGTATAATTATAATAATATTTGGTAACCCATAATATACAGTTATCCGTGTCATTCTCCCACTAACATGTGCTATCCATTCATCTACTATATCCATGATACATATATTTGTTGACATATCCTGATATTATAGTACATATATCTTGGATATTATATCAGATATCAGATAATGATATACCTCCTTTTTATCTTTTACTTCTATTCCATTAGTTTACAATCATGACAACCAATCGAGAATAGGCTAGCTCATCCACCGAGTAATCCGGTTCCTGAATGTTTGCAAGTACAACACACGCCTCCCCGTGATCGACCCCCAAGCCACACTTCGAAACCGTGTACTTGCAGTTTATAAATTCTAATTCTAGTATCCCGTCCCGGTTTGCGTGTCAAACGGGCGGCCTGTCAAGCTTTATGGCGCCGTTGCCGGGGAGGTAACGTGCTTATTACACTTAGGACCTTATTATCCTTGAGTCTAGCTCGCATCCTCACCATGATATCGAATATTTAATACCCGAGTCTCCAAGTACACTCAATATTATATGATATAGCTATAATTATAGGACATATACACTATTACCAAGTATACATATCATACATTAAATATACAGCTATCTGATCATACCTAATCGTATTTATTCCGGGTTCTATCCATTGGTGTTATAATAATAGTATTTAAGTGATATAATATGTATATGTTATAATATCATATCCATAATAATTCTGTATGGACAAATAATGTATTTATACGTAATACTAATATATGTTTTCATCAATCATATTACACCACCGGCTCATACTCCAGTTCATATAATACCAGTTATTATATGTTATTACTAAAATAAGATAGCTCATCTCAGGTACATAATGAGAATATATACCTGATTGTATGACCAAAGTTATCATGTTTTAGATTGACTATGAGGACGTCAATATATTTTTCACAATTATATTAATGGTAAATTGATATATATTAATACCTAAGCAATTAATAGATGGTACTTAGATATGTATGATATTTAACACAATAATAGGTTTACTTCTTATAGTCTTAATAAATTTGTCTTGGATATTTATATACTAAATAATTATTAGCTACATTATGTAAATCAGTGCAATGCGAGTTTATTTGGATAATCTGTAATATGTATAATATGTAAGTATACTGGGGTGATATATTTACAATAATATATTAAGATATTATTATAAACTAATCCCATATTCGGTATATTAATATGTAACTATTTCATAATTGTCAAGTAATGATAGTAATTCATTATTATCTGTATGCTCGTATATAATGGATTACTACCTTATATATAACTGACAAATGGTATACGTCATTCAATAGATATTCCTGATAACTGATACTTACCGCAAATTGATATTTAATATACTAGGATTGCTTTTACTATTGATATCATAGGATTTATTGGTCTTCTCTTAATCTGGTATATTAAATGAAGTAATATACCATAGTACTAGTTATCAGTATATCCCTATATTTAATGGGCTCATACAGGTATTATGGCTAGGGTTATGCAAATCAAAGTACGGTATTTACCCGCACCACAATTATACCATAACAAATAAACCCTCACAAAGTCAATCTCTGCGGCATATCCAGCTAGTGCATCACTATTGCGGAATCATTATTGGATGTATGCCCCCACTTTATTTTAGGCACAACGGTATCAAGCACATTAGATGTGCTCAAATCTGAAAATTATTTGGATAATAAATTTTTTGTTAAAAACCCTACCCCGCAGGCGACCTTGCCGCCGGCCGCTCCCCCTCCCGTCCCTTTGCACGTGCCCCCTGAAGGGGGGCCGGCGTTTTGTGCAGATAAATTTGTCGAATCTCATTATCAATATTTAAATATGGCTATCATTGTGTATAGCTCTTTTATTATTTGTACCTTAAATATGCTAATGAGTGATATTTATTACATAACTAATGTTTGTAAATATATGATACAAACGTACCATATGTTATATAGTGGATATCTATTGACTACTTATCTGTTCACGATTTCAAATCTTTGCGGGTTCTAGGTCGATTTGATTTCAGAAAATTACGAAATTAATATGGAGGGCACTAAATGATTATATGAGGGTGAGTTTGTATATTCAAAGCCCAATGCCCATGAAAGGGGGTGGCCAAGGCCCTAGCCCCTGACTGTTCCCGGCGCTTGTGTCATCACTTTCGAAGTTTGAATATTGTGAACAGACTTTAATATATAGACACATGTAAGCCTGGATATGCTAATACTATCCTATGTATCATAATGTATATACAAACTTCGATATAACCTAATGATTGTATTTCCAGGTTAAATGGTATTTAGGTCTCGGTTTCCGTTATATATCCAATATAACTAATATTTATGTATATATATGGTATTAATATATAAGTGGTATGACATAATCTAAATATAATATGGTTAACATAATGTTATC
The DNA here is from genome assembly GCA_030789695.1 of Scilla litardierei. NCBI lineage: Eukaryota > Viridiplantae > Streptophyta > Magnoliopsida > Asparagales > Asparagaceae > Scilla > Scilla litardierei. The sequence goes on from JAULAV010007913.1 coordinate 75,138, forward strand.
ATATATTGGGTTAAGTCATACTTTTCATATCATGATCGGACATGAATATGATATGTCCATAACTCGAATATATACATCATATAATTTATGGGTCCTAGTAAATATTACTTAACCCCATGGTAATATGACATTGTTATACCGGATTATACTATCATATATGCCTATACAATAATATACCATGTTGATATAGATTAATTTAAATATTTATCCTATATTAATAATATCATTTCCAGTTTTAATGATGTATATAGGGTTAACAAAATTATAATCGATAATAACGTAATGCCATGTATATCTGTACTATTACTGCATACTTGATCGGGAATCATACCCTTATTACATTGTCCATATCAATAAGATAAATATTTATAGCACAAAGATCAAGCAATGTTTATCACGTACAATTCAGAAAATTCCTATGCATTACCAAAAGATCAAATTATAGATAGTGTGTAAGTTTCTGTATGTCACATACTTTTCTGTGTCATGTTCGTCTAAATTTCTCTTCTAAGATGGGCATATATGAGTACAAATATACATGGCATGCGTCCCAGAGCCTCTTTTTTCAGCAATTTGTCATAATCCTCTTCGTGAGGACTTATGGGAAATTAACTAATCTCCATAGCCCCAAATAATGGAATAACTTATATCTCCCAGAAATTTAATAGATATCTAATGGGTATATGTTAGTGTACCGACAAGTATACTCTAAATACTTGTACCATAGCTACTATATAATCCTCAATATGAGTATACATAAGCATGATATCCAAGGCATTAAATATACCGTACATATATTAATTCGGATAATGTATAATTAGTTACATAATTATATATCAGATAATATATACATATACTAAATATCCTTGATATATATTACCCATAATGAAGAAATATATATTAAAACATATACGATATATTATCTTATTCATGATTATAGTATGTATCAGAATATGTATATTATTAGATTCTGACTAGATATTCATTAGGCAATCATGTTAATACACTCTAATATTATCGTATTACATCATTATTACCTGTACGCAATAATAGTTAACATATCTATTTATTATCGCATACGTAATATATCTTATCTAAATTATATGTATACTCTGATATCTGGTAATCTTACATAGTATAATGGTAACATATTCTCACGTCTTACTTTCAAACTAGCTATAGTCAGATACCTAAGGGTTAGTAGGGCTATTCACCGATAATATCTTGCCATGTATATGTTATATAAGTATATCAATTAGTGATATCGGTAACTTAACACAGCTACGTGAATTAGGGTATGTGTTTAGTATTGATATCTATATCTAGGAATTATTTGATGTCTTAGGTTATACATTTTAATATCATATACTTATCATTAGTACTTATATCATCTGGTACAATATACTTCCAAATCTTAGATGTGAAATATCTAAGAACTAATAAACATATATAGTTATAAATTATATGTATGATACCATCATATAAAATAGCTCAGGTAATCATCTGAATATTAAGTAAAGTGGCTAACATATTGATAATAAGTGATATACATAATTCTGAATATAGGATATAGATAATATATCCTATATATGATGTTTCATACTCCACTAATATAGCTAGATATTATACACATATTACATGTAACTAAACTCATATGAATTGGACAGTATACATATATGGGTATAATGATATTTGTCACATAATCAAATATACCCTATAGCTAGAAATTAATTCATTAAATATATTGTGCGTGGTTAACGTGATATTATATGATAAAAATATGTATTGGATATCTTTAATATACATTTATGTTATCTGTAATATACCTTTTTCCTTAAATGATATATTGTGTCTACTAGCTTATCACACCATGGGCTATATTAAATACTATATGGGTTAATAAATTATATACATAACA
>JAULAV010007914.1:0-25042 GCA_030789695.1 Scilla litardierei
TAAAGGAGGAAGTTTACGTTGAACAACCTCCCGGATTTGAACATGATAAGAAAATAGAATATGTGTACAAGTTAAACAAAGCCTTGTACGGCCTAAAACAAACTCCAAGATATTATCCTACATATATATAATTCGTTATAAACAATATATATATATAATATAACATTGATAACCCTAGCCTATAACCTATATTAGTATATATATACGTATATAATAACATGATATATTCCATACCAACATTATGCATAATAATACCGATATTACATAATATATATTTAATTTTGATTAGAGTTACTGTATATATAATAATATAATAGAATATATGAGATAATCTTAACTTATATAATGTATAGCATATAGTCGACATTATGGTTGGTATTATAATAATATGTGTCATTCACCATATTATTGTTGTTTGTATATTACATATTATAACAAATGTATATGTATCCTATATATCATCATATCTGTAAGAGAATATATATACATATATTAAAAGAATATTTGGTTATAATATTGTTATTACGTATAAGTTAGTGGCATATATATGATTTCCTTCAATATATTTCATAATAATATTGTGATATATTGATACACAATTATCCATTTTTAAGATATATTACTAGCCAATTCACATGATATTATATCATAATACGATATTATCAGAGTAAACAACTATAATATGTACCAGTGACAAGGTACATATTGTATATTATAAAACAATATATCTGTATTGGATATCTATTAATACCATAATGAGATACATCTGGATATCACCTGAATCTATAACAGTGTATTAACTGATAATTGATATGTAATCGGTATCACAATATCGAAAGGGTATACTAATATACACTTACAGATATGATGTCATGGTATGGTATAACCTAGCACTAGGCCTATTATGAGTACCTATGGCATAACTGATATATTGTCATAATATTTACCTAATACTAATGTACTATTTATACTTATATACATAAATAGGATATCCGGTAAAGTAATATGTCCCGATATATACTACCACAAATATCTTCATCAAAAATTACATAATATCCTATGCCAATTATTTTATATCATAGGCAATGCCAAATATTTATCCATTATCCATTACCATGGTCATGTATATCCTTACCGGATATATAGGTAATGGATATACAGTATATACACATAGTATTATCACCCATACTTAGCTATGATACCATGCATAGCAACAAATATTATACTTTAATATAAGCTAATGTAACTATGGCTACCATGTGAAATATAATTATTACCATGCCAGGGTATATGTATCATACTAAGATTGCGATATTACTTATATTTTGCTACATGTCATTATTTGATATATTATTGGTATTACACCTGCGTATAGGATTGAGATAACTTACTAATACCTACTCGTTATATCAAGGACTATCTACGTTAAACATAATGACGAATTTAAAGATGGATATCGCTAGTAATACGTGGGCAAATAGAATGAGTGTAAGTGGTGATTTTGTAATATTACACGATAACCCAAGTTCTAAGTTATCATGATATGGATTGGTACATATTAATTTAATGAGTCCATTCCAGGTATCTCATAAAATTATATCCCCCTGCCTGCTTACCCCACGTTATAATAAACACCAATGGCTCAGAACATCCTAAAAATAACCAATTCTAGGGCATATGTTCCAGAATGGGCCTATTTCGCAATCTTCAAGTGATAGAGTCCCTTCTTATATACATGCCCAATGTGATATGGATTAAATTAAATACGAAGTTATAGCCAAGTCAATTACATACAATAATTACAAATATGGTAAGGAGATTTCCAAAAACAATCTTAGCGATGTAATAGACGGATATATTACATTGTGCCCACAAGTCATGCTAGAAATAGGCTTTGCGCAAGTATCGATATTTGAGATATTTTATATGCGTAATTATTGAGTCTCTGGGAGTGCAAATACGGATTTTGAAAGCAAATCCTCGAGCAGAGAAACCGACACCAGGAGTGGAAGAAGAAGCGGAACGAGGCGAGAACAGGATCATGGGAGTTTGGTACCAGAGACGGGGGAGACGAGGACAGATTGGAGCGGTGGAGATTGATCGGTCGATGATCGGCGACCGGGATGAGGCGGAGACGGCCCGCTTGAGGACGGCAGAGGTTGCGGATCAGAGCATTTTTCTTTTCTAGCGGATACTGAGGGTTAGGGGCTTCGAGGGTTTTATTTCAAGCTGGGTTCTTGTGTCTGATGTCCCTGCAGAGTAGCTTAGGCTGAAGGAGAAAGTTCCAGAACGAACCCCTTGCCACCGCCTAGGGTTTCAGAAGACATATCTGCCTGTTGCTCTATGCAACAGGTCAAGATAGACGGCTGGAGATGATTAGAGAATAAACATTGGGATCCATGAGTAGCGTGGGTGCCAAGTTTATGGCCCGGCTATAAACATGGGCCTTTAAAAGGAGGTGATCCTTATGTTTGACTTCGACGATCAACGTGTGCCGTCTAAATTGTTACGTAGCTTAAGTTTCTGACTTCGGTGTGCAGGATACAGCGTGTTTGGGGTTTTCCCATGAAATTTAAAAAAAAATCGATTTGAATTATCTCTCCCTTGAAGTGAATACAAAAGAAAAATATTGATTTCCATATAATTATTTCTGTTGATGTGAAGAATCTCGCATGGCCCAAATCGAGCCTTGGAGGCGAGTATTCACGCAACAATTGAGTCCAGACAGTCTAGTTTCATCGGGCTAAGGGGAGAGATCTTTCGCGGTCGTTTAAAACATATAGAGCACGTGTCAGAGGAACCAGAGAGGGTGGCCCTACGATTTGCCTCCGATGCTTAAGTTAGCATCAAGCAGAGCAAGGAGTGCGTGTGCCTGAGATAGGCACCGCTAGAGTTTGAGATATGTGGAATATCTGTGTTTTGAGATAAAGATTTAGGGTATGAGATTAGGCATACCTGATAGAGATAGTTTCTGCTAGATTTATAGGGTCAATGGATGGATGTCAGTAGACCCCACAACATCCATTCATAACAAACCTGTCAGCGGATTTGTCAGGATGTGGAGTGCCCGCTATAACTGCCCCCCCCACGATGAGCGCTACTCCCAAGTGTAGGAGATCGAACAAGTAATAATCCTGTTGAGTCCAGGTATCGTATCCACGGGACAACTGACCTGCAAGACCATGAACTTCACTTTATAAAGAGAACTAAAACGATGATAACCAACCACCTAAGGATAATGTATCGATGATTTTAAATAATAAAAGAGAATCCTACGATAATTACGGTGAGTTTGATATAGGGTACTAATATGGAGAGTATGTGTTGGTTGTGATTTCGTTAGGGTATATGCAATCAATGATTATTAATATCTTTTCTATAACTCAACGTTTCGTCCGGCTAGGGCACGAGAACGTCGGAAAATATGGCGATAAAGCGCATAAAAATGTGCCAAAGAGTAATCACGTATGATGACGATTTCATGAAGAAAATAGGCACAAGTGCCCTCTCGGATCACGATACATTCTCTCGGATCGCATCACGAATAAGTCTTACTCAGATCATATTCAAGTAAAGCATGCCCACATCTTCGTATAACATACCCAAACACGATATACGTAGAAATTGACAAAATACGTGATTATAACATGAAGTTATGGCGAAAAGATATGAAATCAAAGAATACGACACCCTAACTACATCACAACCAACACATATGAAGATTAACCACGCATAAAGAGGAAAGTTTCAGTATTAATAGACAAGTACATCACCAATCACTCAACATACATGAATAATACTTCAAATACAAGCCAATACATGACATACAAGGCTAAAGTTAAGGAATTTATCACCAATTCTCTCCAAATAGACCCAAATCTCCTTCAGATGATAGCTCTGGCCTCTGTCTCCAGAGCCTCCAAATTTCACGTAAAAATACGGCTCCTAGAGCCCCCAATACGCAAGAATACCCCCAAAAACCCTAATATATATATATATATATATATAGGAGCATTGCAGGTTTAAGTTGTCTAATGGGTTCGAAACCCGCATCCTATTCGTTTAAAAATCCAAATCCAAAACCGCTGAAAGATGTCGACCGTCGATCCGAGCGGGATTTAACGTACGTGCACCATGTGTCCCTCCTAAACAGATCTACGCCTCACGCCTGCTCCCTTTGCTTCGATCCGAACTCGGTTCGAAGTTAATTTGTACCGTTCGATCATACATCAATGGTGCAAAAGGAGCCACGTCGCCCATATACTGGATGAGTCCGATGCAAACTCGGGTTACGCCTGGTCCGTCGGATGAATGATGAAGGGCAGAGATTACGCCTCGTCGTTGCTTTCTGCATCCGTTAGATGAAGATCGGTCAGTACTGAGCTTGCCATGTGTCCCGTGAACGCTGCTTTCACCCGCTCTGCATTCGACGAGAGCACAGCTCCACGCCGTTGGATCGCAGATGGGTGGCCAGTATTCGGCAGCGTTGCTCCGCGTCTGAGCCGCTTGATTGAGCGGGCTTTCTCCAGGATTACGCCACGTGGCAAGCCGGTTGGGCGATACTGTATTTACGGCCGTATATGAGGCGATTTCGACTGTATTTCTCCATAAAATAGTATTCTGCATTCAAAAATTCACAGTAATTAGTACAAATCTCATAAAAATACAAATAAATAGTCGTTGAAATCGTGAGATCGAGATCTAGCCATGAAAAATATAAAAAGACAGAAATACTCAATAAAATTCATATTTTGTGCACAAATCAATGGTTTGCTCTAATAAATGATGTTATACAAAATACGAATGTATTAGAGACCAATTTAGTATCATATACTCACAAAATGGTGCTAGATAAGGGGGTTAATTATGTAATATTCACCCCGAATCATATCCCCAAGTTGCGATTTGCTAGTCCCTAGCAAAAAGAGCGATTAAATCGAATGATTAATAAAACAATAAATTCTATCAATCGCTTGTGGCATGACTCAATAATACGCTTTCCAACATGATTTAGACCATCAATATACACAATCCATTAATAAGATCAACACATGATATTTTCTCTAATTTAATTTGAATAAATAACATGCGAGCATCGTTTTGCGCAAGCGAAATTATAACTCGTCTTTATATTCTAGTTTTCTCATTTCCAAGGAATTGGCATCTCAAAAAGATCGTTTAAATCATGGGTATTGAAGTTGCTTAGTTTGTTCACCATTTCTTTTTTTGGTTTTTTTCTTTTCTTTTGACGACTTAGAATGATCCATGTTGGAGCTTTTAGTTAATGATTCCAAGGCCAAACGACATTCGGACATTAGGCTTAGAAGAGCCCCTCGAACTTAATACTCGGATCATCTAAGTTTTATTTTCTCTTTTTTTGAATGCACTCCCCATTCATCCATCTTTCGATGCGAATCTCCAATACTTCCTGAGGCACGAAGACCTGGCTAATCAATGAACTCAAGGGAACGATGCATTTTTTCTTTTTCACTTTTTTTCGTAAGCAACTCAACACCCATAAATCAAACATAAACATCAATAACAAAGTCCAAATTCCACTTCAACTTGAAGACTGTTCTAATAAATCGTGTATACTTAGCTTTTGCATCACAGTAGCATGCATGAAATAAATTCAAACTATTTCGAGATATTAATCATGGTAATTGAAAGTTTTCATAAATAGCATATTAATAGTAATTCCATGACGAGAAAAATAATTAATTCTAGCCATAAACAATTTTTAGAATTCGATCAATGCATAATCATCCGCATTTGTGGAATGTGAAGGAGTTTTTAATGATGAGAATTGGTGATTTATTCTTTTCTCTCGCTTTATTTAAAAAAAATCCAAAGGCCTTATACACTCCCCCCAACTAAATATGGACATTGTCCTCAAAGTCGAAAGGGGTATGAGTTTATTCAAAAGCAAGCATCCTAAAAAGCATAAAAAGTCTACGCTAATGAAAAGAACACACCGTGGTCAAATGGCGGATCACAGATCTTTAATGGTTGAGGAAGTTGTTCTATCTGCTCCTTGCACTCCGCGGCGAGTAGTATTTCTTCACTAACTAAACTGGATCCCAGCAACGTAACTCCCAGCATCTCTATAAAGTAGTTAACTAGATCCTGCAAGAGATGAGTCACGTCAATCCAATTTAGTCTTAAATTCTTTTCAATAAAAATATTCCAAATGTAGTCATCAAAGTAAGTAAAATAAAGTAAAGCATGTAGATGACTACTCCCTGAAAACTGTGCACTGCTCTTTGTATGATGCTCAGTCATTGGGAAGAGGGATAAATGATTTTGTAAAAAAAATTGGGGAAAAGAGTGGTTCAGGCTCCATAGCGATAATCTCTAAACACATGTCACTAGCTGTCTCCTCCTCCTGTTCATCCAAAATTGCTAGCTAGTCCTCTCCTTTGCACCCACTTCCTACCATGTTGATATTTTTATTCGTAACTTCATCGTGACATGGCTCGCTCGATATACCTGCAATAGAAGATGAACTCATATTAGATTCTTGAAATTGAATTTCAAAAGAATTATTTTCTTCTAAGCAAGTGGCAATCAGAGTAATATTTTCAATGGATTGCTGAATTTGCCGACTTCGAGTAAGGAAGTTTTCTTGGAATTGATGGGATGTAGCCTCCTATGTCTGAATGAGCAAATAAACTTCATCTTTCATGGGTTGCAATGGTACGTCTACGCTTTGCTCTCCTTGATCAAGGCATGAAGGCTCCATTGAATCACGCTCTGAAGTCTCGTTAATGGCCTGATCATTCTCGTCTAAAGACTCCATATATTTCCTCGCCTCTGTCGGCGTCATGACTCCCAAAAATTCTTGCAGCTGTGGTCGCAGTCCAAATATGAAGGACTCCATAAGCTCTTTCTTTGTGTACCCATGCTACGGATAGCTCGATACTATGTCTGTGAACTTCCTCCAGGCCTGAAAGAAAGTTTCTCAATCTGTCTGATTAAAATTAACGATATTGAGCTTCTCCATCATATGCTTGTATGCAACATCGTACTCTGCATCATACCAATTTTTTGTGCAATAGAAATTCATGTATTCCATTTTTTTGAATTTTTTAAAGAGAAAACAAAACAAAAAACTTATAAAAATCCTAAACTATAAGATGGAAGAATCTCACTGAATGTTCCTCTATATGAACTGAAATCATAGATTACAAGTACCGTTGTCCCCGACAACGGTGCCAAAAACTTGACTCGTCTCAAAATGTGTGAGCGCTACTCCCAAGTGTAGGAGATCGAACAAATGATAACCCTGATGAGTCCAGGTATCGTATCCACAGGACAACTGACCTGAAAGACCACGAACTTCAGTTTATAAAGAGTATTAAAACAATAATAACCAACCACCTAAGGATAAAGTATCGATGATTTTAAATAATAAAAGAGAATCCTACGATAATTACGGTGAGTTCGATATAGGGTATTAATATGGAGAGTATGCGTTGGTTGTGATTTCGTTAGGGTATATGCAATCAATGATTATTAATATCTTTTCTATAACTCAACGTTTCGTCGGCTAGGGCACGAGAACGTCGGAAAATATGGCGATAAAGCGCATAAAAACGTGCCAAAGAGTAATCACGTATAATGACGATTTCATGAAGAAAATACACACAAGTGCCCTCTCGGGTCACGATACATCCTCTCGGATCGCATCACGAATAATTCTTACTCAGATCATATTCAATTCAAGCATGCCCACGTCTCCGTATAACATACCCAAACATGATATATGTAGAAATCGACAAAATACGTGATTATAACATGAAGTTAGGGCGAAAAGATATTGAAATCAAAGAATACGACACCTTAACTACATCAGAACCAACACATATGAAGATTAACCACGCATGGAGAGGAAAGTTTCAGTATTCATAGACAAATACATCACCAATCACTCAAAATACATGAATAATACTTCAAAACAAGCCAAATACGTGAAATACAAGGCTAAAATTAGGGAATTTATCACCAATTCTCTCCAAATAGACCCAAATCTCCTTCAGACGATAGCTCTGGCCTCTGTCTCCAGGGCCTCTAAATTTCGCATCAAAATACGGCTCCAGAGCCCCCAATACGCAAGAATAACCCCAAAACCCTAAAATACGTATATATATATATATATATATATATATATATATGAGCATTGTGGGTTTAAGTTGTCTAACGGGTACGAAACCTGCATCATATTCGTTTAAAAATCCAAATCCAAAACCACTGAAAGTTGTCGATCGTCGATCCGAGCGGGATTTAACGTACGTGTGCCACGTGTCCCCTTAAACGGATCCACGCCTCACGCCCGCTCCGTTTGCTTCGATCCAAACTCGATTCAGAGTTAATTTGTACCGTTCGATCACACATCAATGGTGCAAAAGGATCCACGTCGCCCATATGCTGGATGAGTCCGATGCAAACTCGAGTTGCGCCTGGTCCGTCGGATGAATGATAAAAGGTGGAGATTACGTTGCGTCGTTGCTTTCTGCGTCCATTTTATGAAGATTGGTTGGCACTGAGCTTGCCCCGTATCCTATGAATGCTGCTTTCACCCGCTTCGCATTCGACGAGAGCACAGCACTACGCCATTGGATCGTAGATGGGTGGCCAGTATTCGGCCGTGTCGCTCCGCGTCTGAGCCGATTGATTAAGCGGGCTTTCTCCAGGATTGCGCCACATGGCGAGGCAGTTGGGCGGTGCTATATTTACGACCATATATGGGGCGTATTTCGACCGTATTTCTCCATTAAAATAGTATTTTGCATTCAAAAATTCACAGTAATTAGCACAGATCTCAGAAAATTACAAATAAATAGTCGTTGGAATCGTGAGATCGAGATCTAGCAATGAAAAATATAAAAAAGGCAGAAATACTCAATAAAATTTATATTTTATGCACAAATCAATGGTTTGCTTCAATAAATGATGTTATAAAAAAAGAATGTATTAGAGACCAATTAAGCATCATATACACACAAAATGGTGCTAGATAAGAGTTAATTATGCAATATTCACCCTGAATCACCCGACAAAGTGGGTACACATCTTCCCTGATAAAGTTGACTGCATGATGTCTGACGAGACAGGCGGTGTGGTTCCCCTGGTAAATCTGGCTGTTACGTACATGGGGCGGACCCAATGGTAATGATTTGGAGAGGAAAAGGTGTTACATTCGCATGCGATCATGCTGGTATGATTGCATGGGTTGATCTTTGCTAGGCGGGTAAGTGACTCGAACCGTGGAGTTGAACAAAGAAACCTCAGGGGGGTCATTTCATAGAAGCCACCATTGAGGGGCTACCCTGATGGAGGTCGTCCCAGAGGATTCGAGCTGCTGAAGGATTTGAACTCGTGGGGCCAACATTGCTATGCTACGATGTTAAGGGAACATGCTGACTCCCATCTAGGTTTGTTCATACTCGTATCGGAAGATTGTGTGTTCTACAAAGGATGCATGTGGTACCTGGCAGGGCCCATCTGTCTAGCTCAACCAAGCTCATCTGTTGGTGGGCCCCTGCTGGAATATCATCTACAATGACCCCTCGTCTTTGGCCTTGACTGGACCGACCGAAGCTGCATCCTGAGGTCACGCATGGAGAGGCGAGGAGACAAATCTATAGAGGAGACTGGAAAGACACGAGACTTCGTTCAACCTCGCTTGAGCATTACACCCGAGTCGACGGGATGACACATAAGAATGCTACCCGAATCATTCTCTGTCGATGCATCAAACCTCCACTGGGGGCTGAAGTGATTGGCTTGACATGACCTCTTCTCTTCCTAGAACTCGAAGAGATGAAGCCAGTTCCTTGGGAAAATGCATTTGCCATGTGTCAGGGTCTGGTTCGTGAGGATTTATGATGCACATGCGTCGTTCAATTATTGGATTTGAACATTTGTGATCGATTCTCGTTTGGAGAGATCAGATGGATGTGCTCTCCCTCTGCCTTTTCATACACATGTAGGTAAAAAGGAGAGGAGAGGCCATTAATCTCCACACCTTCATTTGGAAAGTCATTGTTTGTCTTCATTGCTACATTCTCGAATCTTTTGATTTCTAATGTGTTTGCCATCTTAGCCAGAGAAAGCAGTTTCCTTTTCGATCCCTCTCCTTTTTGTCCTTGCTTCTTCATCGAAGTCATGGCAGAGACCGTCGATCCCGATCAAGAAACAATCGTCACCGTCGGAATCGTTAACCTTCTGGATATAGGATGGACGATAGCCAACATGGAGCTAATGTGCTTAGGTGAAGAAGGGTTCCTGTCTTAGGCAGGCGTGGTAGACTTGTAGCAAATCCGAAAGAAATATGCAATCCATTCCTTGGTGGTATTGTAGTTTCCTAGCGAATTGAAGAGGACCCCTGACTGACCTCCTCTTGGGGTAATTGAACTGAGCAGTGTGCATCGGGAGGCGAGAGTCTGCCTTTTATTCAACCGTCTATTACAGAGGTTCTTGTACATTTCCAATCGGGCGATATGTCAAGTAGTGTCTAATATATCCATGGCCCTAATCAATTCTGCCACCATGTTTGCCATCAATGATAATGGCTGGCTGGCTGTGGAGCTCACATACGGCATGTTTGAGATATAGAAGAACTCAGCTACCCAATATTACCTCAGATGATGCTTATTAGGATCTTCGAGGAGACAACTTCGTCCCACAAACACTAGAAGGAGAGGTGGTTTTGGGCCACTGGACAATAGGAATGTAACAGAGGGTGACCCAATGCCCCTAATGAATGGGTCCCACATCAGTTCAGGTGGTCGTGCAGATGGGAGCTTGATGTCATCCAAGGTAGGAGCATGATGCATAAGATGGCATGGTAATTTGGGTTGGCTGCCCAGCCTTCTACTTCCAGGTCGCGTGATGTGTTGCTGTCTGAGGGGGCAAGTCGCATGTAGGAAGACATGCCTACAGAGCAAGGTAAAGAGCTCGGCGAGGCCCCTCCCATTACTGGTGCATAGCGGCTCGGGGTTGGCAACTTGAAACTTTTTGCTCGGTTGCTAAACTCTCTCTATTTTCCTTTTTGCAGAGGCGGGTTGTTCCGATTTGCCTCATGATTGGAGGAAGAAAGTCATGACACTGCTTGACGGGGAAAAAAAGAAAGACCAAGGCCTAACCCTCCTCCAGGACATAGCCCATGGTTGCCCCTGCCCTGAAGATGTGTGATCAAGTGGGGGGGTTTGAGGCCTCAAGCCAGGGTGATCTCCATCGTCGACCTTACAATTTCCTTTCTTGGGGGATTTTCCTCAGCTCTGGAAGGTAGAACTAGTGCAGTGTGAGCTGTTTTGTTAAGTTATGCAGAGCTAGAGTGTGGTGATGATAATGCATCCCTTTATACCATGAGAGGGAAGAGAATGGAGAGGGAACATGTGGCTTACCAGCTAGTGCATGTGGGGTTTGTACCTCTAGAGACCCCTAAATCTCAACAACACGAGGGGTCTATCCATCCTGAGATCGTCAAGCCACCCAAGAAGAAAACTAAGGAGCTTCCTACCAAGCAAGGGGCTGGCCAAGGTTTGAGCTCAGTACAAATTGAGGGAGAACCAATTGTTAACTGCGAAATTGACAAAGATTCGGAGGAGGAGATGCGCCCAATCTGGAAGAATCTGCTTGGTCTCACGGTCTAGGAGACCGAATGGGAGGAATGCCTCACAGACCTCCCGAGGAAGAATTTTCTCTTGGAAATGTCATAGGTAAGTCGGATAATTTCTTCATTGTGGAATGTAGTATAGCTTCAGGCTTGGGCCCTGACCTTATTTCACCATTTACACAGGCTCAAGAGGTAGCAGGCCATCTTTACCATAGTCATTACAGGTGAAAACAGCATGCTCAGGCCCTCAAGCATGAGATCTAGTCGATGCAGGAGCCGACCGCGGCAGTAGCAGATGTGGACATCCTTCGCACTTAGGTTTGGTTTGTAGAGGATGAGCTCAAAAGTCATAGGGTGAAGAATTAAGTTCTCAACACACAAGTTCGTTCTGCTAGGGAGGAGCTTGAGAAACAAGGGGTGGAGTTGCAATGGCTATAGACGTAAAGGCTAAGATGATAAGGCATGCTAAGCTGGCCCTCTCCTTAAGCTCACAACTCCAAGAGATAGAGGCTCAATTTGCAGCAAGCCAAGGAGGGAAAGGCTAATATCCAAAAGGAGATGGCAGTGAATCTGTCAAGGCCTTCGCTCAGTTAAACCAAGAGAAGATAACCAGGCTGCCACCCTATGGAGAGACCTAGAGAATCTGTAGGTGGATCTCTAACGATTATAGCAGGTGGATGCTGAGCTTACAATGGATATCAAGGAGTTAGCTGATGCCTTGGCTCGTCTCAAGCAAGATCATGTTGGTCAGATCGTCACCCTGTAGGAAGAGGTGGAGAGGTCATGACGGGAACTTCAGGAGCATGAAGCCAAGATATCTGGGCTTCTAAGAGCTAAAATGAATAGGGACAAGATGTAGATAGCCAAATTACTCTGGGACCATCGTGACGATCTGGAAAAATTTGAATTTAAGGTAACCGCTTGTACGGTGAGAGAGTTCGGTCCATGCAGGATGCGTTCAAAGAGGTGTACTCTGCACAAATTCATCTTTTTTTCATTCTTGGATGCTCGGCTGGTCATATTTTTGTCAGTTGATGCTGAGACCTTTGAGGCCATTGTTGTTGCCAGGCCTTCTGATGCTGCCATTGGTGGAGATTCGCACCGAGTTCATGAAGGCAAAGAGCCTGTTGGGGGAGGGAAGGACGACTCTGTATCTTTTCTTCTTTTGTTTTCATTGTAAGCCATAGTGGTCAGCTAGTGTTTTATGCGAATGTCATCTTATTGGAATGGAAAAGCCAATTTTGAAAAAAAAATTCCATAAACTTCCTATCCAACATTCACTCTTCCTAGCAATCAACTCATGATTTTCATCTTCTACCTTATTCTTTACTTCCCATGTGCTTTTTGCCCTCGTCGAACTTGAACTTGAGCTTAAAATACTGCTACTGAAATGTAGTGTATTTGCCAAATGTGTGTTGCTAAGTCTGTACTGACCTCTTAATTTTTTGAGTGAGGCAGTCCTGGACTTGCGTGCATGTGAGTACAAAAATTTTGGTCTAACCATCGAGTCTTCTAGGGAGAACCAAAAAGGGGGCCGTGGAGTTGTAATGGCAGGGCCCCCGCTTGATGAATGGCTTGAGTGAGAGACACTCGCTTAACTGAACTGCAATTGGAAGAGTTGCCTGGCCAGCCCAATAGCTATGTTGGGATTCAGAGGCCTCGCTATCCTGAGAGCTGTGTTGGGACCCAGAGGCCTCGCTAGCAGAAGAACTACATTAGGACCTGAAGGCCTCTCCACCAAGAGAGCTATGCTGGGACCGTAGGCCTCACCACTAGGAGAGCTGCGCTTGGACCCAGAGGCCTCGCCATTCGACGAACTGTGCTAAGACCCTGGAGTCTTGCCAGCGGTTGGCCCCGGCCTAGGCAAGGCATTTGATTTTTTACGTGGCATGACCTGAGTCGAGTGCCAAAGGTCTGCAATGGGATCATGGGGTCTCGATAATGCATTTGCCCTGGCCTGGGCAAGGCGTTTGATTTGGACATGGCACAACCTGGGTCAAGTGCCAGATGTCGGTACGAGGACCTTGGGGTCTCACCAGCGGTTAGCCCCACCTGGGAAATGTGTATAATTTTGATATGACGTGACCTGGGTTGAGTGCTAGAGGTCGATGCTGGGACCTTAAGGTCTCGACAACGCATTGGCCCTGAGATGGGTATGGATTTTGATTTGGACATGACACGTCATTAAGTCGAATACTAGAGGTTTGCACTATGACCTTGGGTCTCGACTTTGCTTTGGCTCTAGCGTGAGCTGGGTACTAGGTAGAGAAATTGCAAACATGTTTGGAACTTGAAAAAGATGATTTTATTGTGTTATAAATCGAGTTCATCGAATGAGTACATTGTTGGCAGATGATTAAGGGTTGTACATCCAAAGGTGCTCAGTGTTCCATGGGTGTTTGACCAGAACACCATATAGAGTCTTTAGCTGATAGGAACATGTGTTGACCTCTCAAATGTGGTAAGGGCTCTCCCAGTTTGGTCCTAGTAGTTGCTTGCTTTGTTAGTCCCGTCTCCTGTATGAACAATGCACCTGAGGACTAGATATTTCTTTTGAAAATGCCTGACATTAAATTTTGTCACATCCAACTCTTCTCTTAGAAGCACCCAAATAAATTTTGTGGGGGAGCATTCTAATGGGAAAGTCACATCCAACTCTTTTGGCCTAAAATGAAGTTCTATTTCTACGCCAAAGAGAAATCATGCATATTTGTATTCTGGTCTTGCTTATGTTAAGAAGCCTATTTAAAAACATATTGTTATGAATGCTTCTTCTTTGAATACTATGCATGATGTGTCTATTTATAGGAAATATTATCATTGCTTGTGTGCTAGAATTGATGCTAATCCTTTGCATGCTTCACATGTTCCTATGCATGGTAGAAATTCTTGTGTGAATGCTTCTAATGCTAGATCTCATGTTTCACACACATGGCACACCAATGTTTATGTTCCACCTCATAAGTGTGCATCCTCACCTCCTACTCATGCCTTAACGAAACCTCTTCATAAGAATCCCATATCACTTTCTTTGTAGATTCCTAGGAATGTTTCTAGGCTTGATAGGAATTTGTATATAGATTCATATGTTCGAAATGTTATATTTTCATATGACTATATATGAAAACCAAACTCCACTTTTGTTTGGTTTGCACCTTACTAGCTCCCTCATATTGTTATTCATTACTTGAGTACCATACTTGTATGTTTATATTTTATACCTATATTTATGTGAGTGTGTTCACTACTCCCAATTGCATGTTTTGTATATTTATGGGGGAGTATGGAACTGTTTGCTAGCTAGCATTAGTTTTTTCCATTCATATGTCACATTGAATGTCATTCACATTATGTTTGTGCATATGGGGTGGTTATTTCTCTTGCCCTTAGTTTTCCTATATTGCTATTACCCATCTTTTTGATATGCCAATAGGGGAGAGAAATGGGTTATTGTTAAGGCCAAAATGACCAAAACAATTATCTTGCTGACGTGGACCCTTCGTGTTGGGTCGAAGACTCGTCAGCGAGTTAAACGTGACCCTAGGTTAGAAGAACCAGGGTCGGTTGATGGATGATGAATGGCTTGCAATGCTCGATCGACCTTCGAGTGGCATGTATGTTGACGGATCGAGGATGGAAGCTCTGGTACGACCCTTATAGAAGGTCGAGACTCAGTGATCTGCACCACATGGAAGCATCAGAGGAGGTCGGATCTGGGTTCCGACCCAAATCCACTCAGATGCTTAAGTTAGAATAGAAACTTAAGGAAGAGAGGAAACTTGGAGCAGCTGAGATCGACACACGGAGGTTCGTCTCAGATCTGACATCGCAAGCTCTTTAGTGGAAGAAATATATATTGAAAGAGTAGAGTCTGTGTATTAGATCTCATACCTTGGAAATTGGAACCCCTTTACCTTTGTCCTTTCAGGTAGTAATAGGCAGTTCCCTGTTAATTGTAAGTAACCGTTCCTCATTGATTCAGACACGATCTTCTTCAGGATTTGAGATAATGGCTACCCATTTATTCGGCCCCATTAATTTCCCCCTGAATATCAACAGGAGCTTAACATTCGATTGAGCTGTTCGCGTGACTTGGTATTACTCCGCCTTAATGACCAACCTCGGGAACCCCCTGCTAAGAGTCTCGAGACAAGAGGCCCATGGAAAGGAGCCATCAAAGCAAGGAGCGCCCTAGCTATGCTAAGTCAATTACTCCTAAGGCGGAAGTCCTCGTTTACACCCCACGAGAGGAGCTTATCCAAGAGACAGCCATGAAGGGAAAATATGAGAAGAGGGACGACCTCAAATTCTGTAAATATCACAACGACTATGGGCACGATACCAACGACTGTTGGACTCTTAAAAAGAGATCGATGCCCTGGTCAAGCCCGGCTAATGATCCACCTAGCAAGGAGGGATCCTTAAACCAGAAGGGCAAGATGGCGAAATCACCTGTCACCAAGGTGATCGACTTGAAAACCGTCTAAACTTGAGGCGAATAAAGAGGCGGTAGACAACAACATCTCTGACGAAGTTCGAAAACACCTGTACGACTTTTGTATTTCTTTGTCACTCTTTTTTCAATAAAGCATGTCTCTTTTATCAAATAAAGTTTCGCTTCCTTAAGCCTTCGTAAAGTTTTCAGAAGCTGTCCCATCAAAAATCTCCTTGAAAAGGGTCCGGTCCTCGGGAAATTTTGGGAAAACTGAACTTATGATGATGCGAGTGACCCCCTAAAAGAGCGTCAGCCATAAGTCAAAGGGACCAACCCTTCGCTACTGAACGACTCTCCTAAACAAGCGTCAGCCGTAAGTCGAAGTGACCTCCCCTTCGCCACTGAACGGCTCTCCTAAAATATCGTCAGCCGTAAGTCGAAGGGACCATCCCATATGAGCACAGATACCATATATGATATCTCTGCATATGAATCCGAGTATGCATATATAATAATGACTAAACTATCCATTCAGATGCATAGTACATTAATAGCATGTGTAAGTTAAATTACATAAAAAATTAGGATATTCCCACTGTAATTATATATGATACCCAAACATTATTACCTATATAAATTTGCCAAATATAATCATTAGCTGATATTTCTATTCTAAGTTTATACAATCCCAATTACATGCGTATAATCATCATATGATGGATACTTAATGACTAAACTATCCATTCCTGATATGCATTTTTAAATGACACCATATAACCCGTCATAGACCATTAATTTTATGATGGGTATAAAATGGAAATTGAACAATGCATGATGATTTTATCAACTTGATCACTTACATATAGTGCCAATTAAATTCAACGTGGTAAATAGGAGCTATTCTGGTATCGTCATTTAAGTATATAACAAGTTAACTTATGGTAATCCATAAGCTATATTACTGGGTTAAAAAAACAAAACGGGGGAGAGAGCTGAGTGAGTGTTTTTGTGAAGAGAGGGTGAGGGAAGGGAAATATTTATAGACTTAAAAAATAGGGTAGTTAGGGGGGGATTCACAGTTAGCTGAGAAGAGCGAGACGGGGATGTGGGTACCTGAGAATGGGTAGGTTTGGTGGGTAAATCAATTAACTAATATAATTAGAAAAGGGTAATTAGTAATAGGTAAACCCCATTAGTAAAATACATAAATGAAATTTCGATTTTGCCCCTTCTAGTAAACGTGTCCGAAAAATTACGAAAACATACCCACGGGATCGTATCGTTGCGAGGATCACGAATACGAAGTCCGTTTTGGAATTTGAGCTACGGAGATACTAGTAGGGCATTAGGGCATGAAGGTTACGACAAATTTTATGATAACATATCCTAAGACCTACATGATTATGTTATCAAGCAGTAATCTATCCAAAGTGTGTATGCCCATGGTTTGTATATTGTGCGGTGAAACAACTTTTTAGGATGTACATTCAAGACAAATATTTGAGTAGAGTACAATCGCCTGACTATTTGACAGTTAAGATATGAGGACCAACCTAGCTATTGTCCTCCTATGATGACAAATATATAGAATCTGATAATTAACTATCTTGGGTATAATAGTAATACTGATATATATAATATCTGATAATTACAATCATGCTTATCCATATATCATATTAGTATTATTTATCATATATAACCTAAAGGATACGTATAATGGTATAATATATATCATGTGATTTGTCCAAAACTAGGGATATCATATCAGATATCCTTAGTTATATTATATTTAGCCGTATAATGGTTAAGGTAATTAATCTATATGTATATAATAGGTTATACATTATTTGTCATGTTATTATGCATATACCTATTTTTAGTCCATATATGAAAGTACTATGTTCACTGTTATAGAATGTTAGGTTATACAATTTTTTATAATAGATTTTCATAGATCACCTATGCATATATATGGTTGTATATTGGTTATACGTAACTCAGGTAATTTATATTATTGTATACTAGAGATGGTATAGGTATTTATGAAGGATATCATGCATATATCCATTCCATAGGTTTACTGGTACATATTCTTACATTATACGGGACAATTAATATATGTAACCATTTTTAGTATATTAGTATATTAAATAATACTATAGGATATCATTATACATATTTACTTAAATACAATATCCTATACAAAGAGTATATTCCCGAGGTTATATCTAATATAAATATCCGAATTATACTAATATTATCCAGTTTTGGTTATACCTAATATTAGGTATTACTAGTACTATAATTTGTACATATATCGGTATATTATGTCCATGTACACCATAATCAGGTATATAATATAGTCATATTGAGGATTAGTTGGATATTTATATACACTAGTATGGTATTACAATGGATTAATCAAAATGATAGCCAATGTGGATTCATATTCGTCTTGAAGGAAGTTACACCATATTATCTGTGATTGTATTTATATAATACCTAATATCCTTTATATATGCATAATATCAAGATACACCATATTATCTGTGAACATACCTTGCATTTCATTAAATGCTTATATAATATTTGCACTTGTCATCATGTATATGTATCAATATATCTGTAAATATAGTATAGGGATAATATTATAAACCTAATATACATATACCAGCTAATATGAGCTTGTATATGATGGTTATGAGTTAGGCTAGCTCATCCACATATATAGTAAGTACATACACAATTATGAGTATATGTACCATGTATTATATCATGTAATACTGTATATCCTGTCACTATATGCATATCCAAAAGGTTAAATATTGATATTAACATACTATGATATAGTATATTAGATAACATACATAACCATATGTTATATATAACATAATGTCAATGTATAAAATATCACCATATTTGGATGTGTACAATAAGTTAGTGATATAGACAATATTTCAATGGGTATTATGTGGATTTATGTTATTACTATAGGTATACATGCTTATATTATACGGATAAATGGGTATGTAATAGTACATTGAAATATTGGATATATCACATACTGTATATCGTTAGACTGGTCATATCGCATATAAATTTTGTATACCATATAGTTAAATATTGGTTACTGTATACTAGATAATTCTTACCTGTTATATGATATATCCAATATTGCAATGGGTTATATCATGAATGGTATAACATAATCTACACTATCATATACACATGATAGTATGGTCACTTATCAGAGAATGAAGTTTTTGAGTGACGCTAAACGTTACTTCTGGGACGATTCATATCTTTATAAATCATGCCAAGATGGAATCATTAGGCGGTGCATCCCCAAGGAGGAAACCCGCTTCTATTATCTCTCATTGCCATGACCAACCATGTGGGGGGCCATGTGGCAGTTACAAAGTGTTGGGAGGTACTTATATCATAACCTTATTTAGGGGTCAACATAAGTCAGGTAAGGGCTCTACGGACCTCCTGGCGACATGCTAGGGCCCTGCCAAGCCTTTATATGGTCGTCAGGGCCCTTGAAATCTTTCGATGGCCGGTCGAGCTAATGATAAGGTTATGATATAACGGGTACATATTATTAATTTTATGCACACACACACACATCCAAATACAGTAATATGAGGCATGTTATAATTTTACGGAATCAATTATAGTTATATATATATGTCATTATATCTACATATCCTTATAGATAGGGTTATGCTTATTAAATATGGTATGCTAATATGGGTATAATACATTATCTAGGGTACAATTATCACAATATAACTAGTATAGATACATAACAGTGACCATGGTATCTAAAATAATTATCTTTATATATGTGTGTGTGTAAACGATTGTTGGATCATAATGTGGTATGTCATAGATACTTTAATTAGTAGTGGTACCCAAATAATAACAATTATTTATGCGTGGTATAAATATTTAATGTATTTAATTATATTTATACTTATACTAATATATACAATATGTTAATATATTTAACATATTATCAGGTATAATAAGATATAATGGGTGGGTATATACAATTACTAAATCCAGATATAGATTATACAGATATGGATATCATAGTAAATATACATATAATGGGTAGATATACTTGAGGGGTACTAATCATTTAGTATTGGGGCAATACATACTAAAATCCATATAGTATATTCTGTATAACGTTATGATTGCGTTCACAAACACTAGCTCATGTACTTTAATATCTCGTGTATTTGATATTAGATTAATTTTATTTGTCCATATAATTTGTACTGCCCTATTATAACTGATACATAATTCATAATAGATATAGATACTAAAAATGTATTATTACCCTTGACATACGTTAGTATATACAATATTATCATTCTATTGAATATATCTGTATATATTGTTGATGCACTATTATATCGGTATATATCATGTAAATTATCGGATATGATATTAATATTAAACTTGGATATCTATTGAATATATTATCATATCTTAAACGTAATCAATTACTTGCTGACATATGTCAAGCGTACGTGTCTTAGCATTAGTATATGAGGACCAATTACGTATATGTGCATGGAATGTATCATGTTATTATATACTCTAATTTATATATTATATAACTGATATATGCAGTACACCATATTATACTGTATAAATGTTGTTACAAATACTAGGAATATTTTCACATGTTATTATATATATGTTATACCTAATCACTATGATAGGACATCTATCATATACAATAATATGTAAGTATACTATGGTATGCCGTCATTTACTAAATATGCACCATAATATAAGATATCACACTAGTTGCACTATTTATATAATATTTGCTTATCACATAATACTATAGTTACTTTAAATGCGTATCCAAACCTAAATTACCCGTGCATGTTGAAAATTACTCGACAGGGCCCTGGTATAATACTTATAATATCGATATTCATACTGACCATAATAAGGGACATCCCCCAAGACATAACCAACTAGTCCAATGAAGCTTGCATGTCGAGAGAATGGGCAGTTAAATTGAATCTTAACGGATATACTAGATGTATAGCCTACAACATAGGTACTTAATTATTATGGACTAGTTGGTTATATATGGTACATGTGGTACTCATTGGTGTCCCTTATTAATGTAGATATCACTATGTATAGTATATTAAAGATATATTCTCATACCCATTTAGCATACTCAGTAACATTATTAGTATATTAGACAAATCCCCTGATTGTACATGTTATATAGAAGATATTATTTGTAAATATTATCCATACTATGTAATAAAATAGCTATCTGATTAGGATATTACTAATAATATTAGGGTAACTGTATTATTAATATGTTACTCCTAATTTACGTATAACAGATAATAGTATACCCATATTTGTATTATAATTGTAATGATATTAGCCATACACTATATCATTTGCTATATTGTTACCACATGCACGGGTAATTTAGGTTATTAATACCAGATTAATGATAGTCATGTTATTAGTATACAATATTTCCAATAAACTATACCTACTCATATTATAGGTCTTGTTAATACATATAACGTGAATTTTGATTAGGTAATACGTATACTAACCACTATATCCAATATGATCTTAATTCCAAAGTACAGATATATCCATATGAGTATATTAATAATACTAATATAGAATCTCCGTGTCCATGTAACATAGCTATATTATATGTGCCATTAACTTATATATCCTATCAATATTTGCGTTTATTTTCATGGCCTTCCAATATTTAAGACCTAGCCATACAAAATTAGGGTGCAGTCTTGGCCATGATATGTGCATATATGAAATTAGGATCATCATGTAATGCCCTGCTAAGCTACTGCACAAGTACTAGAGGAGGGGTGAATAGTACTTTAAAATAATTAAGAGGCTAATTCCTAATTACCGTGCAAACTCTACCAATTAATGCGGAAATGCGGAATAGTAAATAATCGACAACAAATAAACAATCGCAAACAAACGATATTACTGGGTTCAGATCCACCCAAGTCTCACCGACTTGTTCCCGGTGATCCTACGTCCCAACCACCCGGATCCCCTCCGGATACTTGAGTTAGAAACCCTAACTCAAGATTTCCACTATGAAATACTTGTGAAGAACCTTCACCAAGTCAAATCATACACAAAGTAATTTGTGACTCCCACAACCCGGGATCACAAACACAACTCTCACAACCGAGAGTAAAACACTTACAATATGAAAGTAAATAAAATAGAACTTCTTATCGACAAAATACATATGCCTTGAGTATACTTACGAATTAGGGCAAGGATGATTTTGAGGAAGAAGAAGGCACCAAACCCTAGCTCCAAGATGTAGATCAGCGATGGAGAGCTATGGGGTTGTTGGTGACCTAGGATCAAGCACTTGGCTTGGAAGGCTCACAATCAATGAATCTCTCTTTTGAAATAAGAGTGAGAAGAGATTCAAGATTGGAATGAAAGAGCTTTGAATGGGATTGAATGCTTTCTCTTTGATCTCTAAACTTGTCTTAATATCAGCCTTTAGTGCAATGAATGCAGCTCAACAAGTATATATAGGTTAGAGGAGAGAGAGAGAGACAGAGAGAGAGAGACAGAGAGAGGAGAGAGAGAGAGAGAGAAACGTTTCAATTAATGCTCCAACGGCTCTATTCTGAACCAAACTAGTCGGTCCAAGAACAACCACTGACCGACTAGTTCATCAACTAGTCGGTCAGTCAATCAACATGAACCGACTAAGTGGTGAACATGGAATAGGTCGAAGTTCAGACTGAAAGGAACTAGTCAGTCAAAGAAGAGTTACTGACCGACTAGTTTCACATCTAGTCGGTCGGTCACTCAACTCAGACCGACTAAGAGATAAAACTAATAGTCTGAGTACAAATTGAATTAGTCGGTCCAAGAACAAATGTTGACCGACTAGTTCATCAACTAGTCGGTCGCCAAATATGCATAGACCGACTAACGATAAACAGTAAGTCAGGTGAAAATTTGCATGTACAGGAAAGCTAAACTAGTCGGTCCAAGAAGGAAAGTTGACCGACTAGTTCATCAACAAGTCGGTCGGTCAATGAACACAGACCAACTAATTATAAATAGTAAAGAGCATGGAATTGACTGACATAAACTAGTCGGTCCAAGAAGGATTGCCGACCGACTAGATCACCATCTAGTCGGTTGGTTATTCTTCTTGAACCAACTAACATGCACAAGAAGTCGCGAATCGAAGCGCGATGCTTCGGGAAAGATTGTATGGACTTCTACTAAGATCCTATGACTAAGATAGGAGCGTTATGAAGATTTAAAACGTAAGACCTACTCAAGGCTTAACATTCTACGAAAGAAGCTAAAAGACGATAAATAAAACTTGACGATACCGTCTTCAAAAGCTTCAATCGAACCTTCATGACTTCTAAAATGGTCCAAAAGCTTCAACGAAGCTTTAGACATACGATCACGTACTTTGAGAAGTCTCGAGACGTCGCTTTGGATGTTCATATGAATTTGGCGACGATCTCCATAACTGCGCTCACAAATTGTTAATTCACGATATATTTATTTTTGTTCATCATCCAAAACCAAATCTGGGGAGTCCAATATTCAACATTCTCCCCCTTTTTGGTGATGACAAACCAACATAAATAATAATAAAAAATAATGATTCAAATGTAATTTACTTACTCCCCCTGCATTGATGACACGTTAATTCCAAAATGAATAATAATAATACGCATCAAGCAGACGAGTAAAGTATAAAAATGAGAATCCATTATTGAAATATCGGATTTGAAATCCAATTTTTATATCTTAACTCCCCCTGAATCTAACACATCAAATTAGATTCTTGGAAAAATGCTTAAATTATCATTTAGCGCACATGTCATTATTATATCTCTCCCCCTTTGGCATTAGCAAAAAGAGTGGGAGGAGATCAACGACAACAACAATGGCTTCAAATAAAAGCATGGGAGTCGTAGAATACGGCTACGGTCCAAATGACACCAAAGAAAAATACGAATTAAATCAAAGCGTGTCAATGAGACCAAAGTCGAAAAACGATAAATAAAATCATCAAAACTCAAATTAATTTTACGAATTGAGTTATGGAATATACTCTCCAATATCAACATTCTTGGTTAATTTAGTGCATGGAAAACAATTCTATGTTTTCATAAAATGAATTATATTTAACCAAGTTAATATCGTGGAGCGACGAAATCAAACATCAGAGACATATAAAAAGTTAAATGTGCACAAGATAATGAAATGTCAACATCAATGTATATATATATATATAAAGCATGAGTACATCAAAAGATACATCCGTCAACATACAAAATGCGATCCAACGATCGAAGCACAAAAGATACAACAGCATATCACACATATATCATCATCAGAGTACACCAAAATATATGAAGATACAACAAAATACATCAAAATGTCAAAATCATCCAGAACCCCACTGTATCCTACCCAAACTCTCTCACACTAGACATATCATCCAAGGAGCATCGGAGAGTCCTCAAGGAAGCTCAAGAGGAAGTGGCAGGATCTGCAGCAGCAGCAGGCTCTGCAGGAGTGGAGGTGGTCACCGGGTCATCAGTAGTGTCCACAGGAGCGACGGAAGTGGTAACCTCTGGAGCAGCAACAGTAGTGGCCTCGGGAGCACCAGTCAGAGCATCCACCGCAGGAGCGGTGGCAACAGGTGTGCTCTCGGGGGCACCAGCAGACGAAGCAGCAGCATCATCACCAGAAGTGCCCTCGGGGGCACGAGTAGAAGCACGAACGAGCTCCTCAATCTCCTCGTTATCCAACTCCTCCTCATCAGAGACTGACGGAGGGATCTCAATACCAAGGTGACGAGCTATACGAGATAGAATCTCCTCGGTACGAGCGTAACGAGACTCCACACGTCGAACAGACCGTGCGAGCTCGTCAAGAGTGGT
>JAULAV010007915.1:0-24767 GCA_030789695.1 Scilla litardierei
CGGCTGGGGAAGGGTAACATTTCGCGAAGCAAAACGTATTATATCTGTGACATGGATTGATAACATAAGCTAAAAGACTCTCATTGGGGAAAAAAATCACCAGAGTGCAAAATATATCGTAATCCCACATACTCATATAGCTACTATTCTAACTAATAGACTGACAGAATTATGCTACTACTCACCCAATTGGTTAATGAATAATGATTAACAGTGCTCTCGAAAATACTGATCATGCTAGATTAACACCAAATTATTGATTTAGGTTTACTAACATTACAAAAATGTTAGCTAACAGTAACACTCACACCCATAACTAATATTATATGTATAACTAATATACTAGCTTAACTATAGACCGAATCGTTCACATAAGATAACCCACATGTACAAAGATTTACCCATCTAGTTATATGGTCCTAGGGCACTGTTCCCACATAAGGTAATACTAAGTTAATAAGGGAAACTACAAATATGAAACTGTTACAGCTTATAAAATTATATAATCAAACTAACATCTGCACACCTTCGCTCCATCTTCGCATACATGCACGGTGGAAGGGCGTGGCTAGAGCGTTACGGATGGAAGCGATCTTAGCGCTTGGAGTTGGCGGTGAGACGGTACGAGGCCGTGAGGCGCTGCTCAGCGATGGGAGGAGAGATCACTCAAGGGGAGGAGGAGGCCGCGGCGGCGGCGACGGCAGTGGCGGCGGCGCTGCTTCTGCCGTTGCAAATTGCTGCAACCGCGTGTGCAGGCCGCAACAACCAAGATCCGGCGACGGGGTCAGTGCTGCGGCTGCTGGCGGAGCAACGGTGACGCTAGGCGGTGCACGGCGGTCGCCGGCGCTGTGGGAAAGTCGAGCGGCGTGTGTGGCGATTTTCCGGCGGAAGACGGTGGTCCACGGCGGGGACACGGTGGCCAGAGGGGAGGAGAGAGGGGCTGTCGGCATGGGGAGGTCGCCGGGGCAACCGTTGCATGAAGAGCAGCGGGAGGCACTGCTAATGGCGCAGGGCAGCGACGCTGATGGCGCAGGGCGGCGACCTACAAGGCTGAAGGTGGAGGCGAAGGGGCCTTGGTCGGAGAACTAGGGTGGAGATGAGTAGATCGCCAGAGAGCTGGGTTAGGGTCGGAGAAGGGCTTGCGTTCGAAAAGAAATGGGGCGGCGCTTCTTGGTTGCTGGGAGAGATGATAAAAGACCTAGGGCTCTTGTTGAAGTAGATTTAGGGTTAAAATAGTTGCCAGGGATAAAGTATACCCACGTGAATGAAGGGAGCCTGGGGGTTTGTGAAATATGGGCCTTGGTTTAAAAGTGACAGCATGCGAAAAGCCCAGTTTGGGTTTATATAAAAAGTATTTGAATGGGTGAGGGCTAATACTTGGGCTAGGCTAAAGGCTAGAGTTGTTATTAGGCTATAATCTTATAACAATTACAAAAACACAATCTCACACCCTATCTCTCTCAAGCCTAGGATGGTGCGGCCAAAGGAGAAATGTGGGCTTGGTCAACTGAATATTGGATGTATAATATAATAAAATAATCAGGGGAGGATAACATCTGAAACTTAGGGTAAAAATATATAATAGGTTGGGCCAAATAGTGAAAGTAGGTCAAACGAAGCCCAAAAATTGTAAAATAAATACTGGGGTGACCGCATGGACGAGAGATATGTAACTAAGAAGACGGATCACAAATTCGACGTCGAGGGACAAAACTAAAAATAGAAACGTCTCGCGTCAAAAGCGAAAATCACAACGTCTCTTCGAATAAGATTAAATCGTGGGAAAACGACCCAAGAAATGTCGTTCCAAATTAGTGCCACAATTTAATACTCTCAGAGACGTTCACGACGGCATATCACACCAAAGTGTTCACAAACAAACAAAGTCTAAAATAAGTACGTGCACGGTCAAAAGCACGTGCACGAACAAGGTACGATCGGATAGCGACCGTTACAATTATACTTGTTTGTATATATTATGTGAAATTAATTATATATAGACAACTTAAAGGATTTCAAGATATGTTATTAAGATATACAGTAATATGCATAGTTTGGGTAACAAATTTATAATATTTATATCGGATATATGATATAATTGGTATGGCACAATTATGTTTGTTACCAATATAGTACAATACATAACTTATAGTAAACATTACCATACAATATCCTATACAATGGCACATATCATCATGCCGCACTATATTTTAACTACCCGTATTGATATATTACCTGTAATCCAACATGGTATTATCGTATATGTTTACATATCTTTATCACTAGTAATATATGTAACTTAAATAATTTACATATGTATTATACTGTGTATACCATATATATCTAATATACTAATATATTGGAGTATGACAAAATTGATATTATGGTATATCATATACTAATATATTCAATATACCAATCGTGCAGTATGTTACATTTACTACTTTATTAATAACTCATATAATATTAATTACTTACAGCCATCGATATGTTAATTATCCGTATATCTTATCATATATTCTGTGGTAATATATTTGTTAACCTATTCGGGTAATTACCATACCTACCATGTCTGATTAACATATATACTAAGTACTAATAAATATTTACTGATAATGATATAAATAGAATGAATTATACTATTGTTATATCCAAAATACGATATATTCTTCGGATATGGATTACAATGACATATAGCATAAATTCCTTGTCTAATATGTATATATCTATTAATAATTACAATGTCATATACTAAAACATACCTGTCTATTCTACAATATTGATTAATATGATAATGAGTATTAAAATAGGATATTACATAATATGACCAGAAGTCGGTTTATATTATACAATAATTCTAACATTCAGAGTATTATACCAATTATTTTAAGTACTATTTTAATCTGCTATGGGACTATAGGATAGTAATTTCATGCTAGGTTATAATATTTACCAATGACTTACCATTGTCACTAGTACATATCACATATACAAGGCAGTATCTGATCACTTACCATATTTGATAGTACTTTGTCTACAAATTAGTACTATTACTTATTGTATCTAATTCATATATACGGTATTTTATCAACGAATGACCTTGACGTATAGATAATACAAATTTATGGTATTATGTTAAATAATCAGATATACGATATATAATACCAATGAGATATACATGACATCATCTTGGATATCCTAGATATTATGATAATGTACGAGATACGTATGTATCCTAATACTCTACAATGTCATAGCGTTGTAATATAATATTTTGGGCTACTTTACGCACTACTAACCAAAGGGACATGTACTTTGCTTTAGAGAGAGTGGCTGGACATGAGTACCATTGCGCATTTTGTCATAGTCTTATTATATTGTACAAGGAGAAATGCCAAACTATTTCCTCCATCCATTGCCATCTCAATTTTCTACATCAAAAGCAGGTTTCTTTGATAGGCCCACTTCTTTGATAGTTAGCACCTAAAAGGGCCATTAGACCAGAGTTAAGCCTTCTGCGCTTCCTCCAAGGGTCGAAAGATTTGGACTTACAATATGAAGTATCATCCTCCAATGTTTAACACCCATTAATTGTGGATTCGTACATATGCATCACCTGGTTATGAGAGGGTAACGGGGATATTTTCAGTGCATTGTAGGTAAGATTGTAATACATGACATAATGTTGTAACCGATATATAATAGCCATACTTAATTACTAGTTAGGTAATTGACTACACCATGTAAATACTATGTTCTATTACGAATAAGTTATTACGATATACACGTGGATATATCGATTACAACATTATGTTTATACCAATTAATATCCTATTAATATGGTTAGTAGGATATTATCGATATCTATTAACATATTTAGTTGAATCTAAGGCTATTTTATCAACAATGGTATTTTACGGTAATAGGTTCTCTTTACATATATACGTAATACAGATCATAATAAAATATACAATGTATTTCATATGAAATAATATTATCCTAATTTATAGTTAATCATATGCCATTGGATCAGTATATCACCGTATACATATGGGATATCTACCGATTGTATAATATATGATAAACCTTATAGCACAGTTTACTTGAACATAAATTGTATTCTATATATGATATCCAATCATACCATACATTACCAAGATTATGTTTACGATATCTCCCGTACTTATGTCATTAAATAGTATGCTTTAGTCCAGGTGATATCCAGTGTATCAAATATAGAATACCATATCAATACACTCTATCCTATTAAATATTACTCATGTCATGTATTAATTATAAGCATATCCATGATTATATATGTCACTGGTAGATGAAATCTAATTAGTATAACAGTTATAGGTAAACATAAGCCGGTACAATGTAAATTATAATACATCCAGTTCATCATTATTACCTAGACTAAAGCAGTACTATAAGCATATATATTGGTAATGTACCATGCATGTACATTTGATAAATACATAGACAAAATAACCTTGATTCATAATATTATATATGCACAAACCAATATATCTGTATAGATATTTTGCCAGATTACCCAATAAATATAGTTTTCATAGGTTATACTATATCTACATAGATAATCAATTTTGAACTAGATATAATATTAGGTATATATTTGGCTAATCACTAATGTGTATGTGTGTGCATGATTACCCTATATGCACTATGTACGATATCTGTGGTATTTATAGGTTGATACCATCGACTTAGATATTCATACAAATATTATGATATCCATTCATATGCTCTAATTGCAACATAGATATTTTATATATCACCTAACATGATAAGTAACTAGTATTACCTATATGCCTAGGCTATAAGTATATGGTATAAAGACATTATATAGTGTCACAGAGCAGCAGTCACCTGCTATAGGTATATTCATTCCGCTATGATATAGTCCATTATACAAACTATAATAACTTATGACTACTATAGTTGGAGTTAGTGTATGGTATGATTCATTTTAGTGTATAATGTGTTTTGCGAATTATGAGTTGTGTTTGCACAATATATAATACAAATCTTGTCAAATAAACTTATGATATGTGACCTATAATTTTAAAGATAGTTATTTACCCTCGGGTTGTAATATCCAGTTTATTTGACAACGAGTTAGGGGGGCAAAACGATGGCAATAAGCGTGTATAGGTAACACTGTCTATTCACGTGTCGAACACACTCATCCCCGGTCTAATTTACTTTCTAATGTATCACCCCAATATCTCTCCATATCTCAACCGTCATCTCCAGATATGATTTAACTTAGTTCATTTTATTTGGCCTCTTCTTACCATCGGGCATATCAATTTGTTAATATATAAATGCATGATATAGTTAATGCGAGCAAGTCTATAACTGACACATATATTTTCTTCATTGCAGCTAAATACTGTTTTGTAGTTAAATAAATATTAAGGATGGTCCGCATTTGTAATTCAGACCATTTTCTTTGTCAAATTTCAAACTAATTACAGGATGACTCTCAGGAAATGCACTGTAGAATCCAATCCATTTCCATGGAATCAACAAATAAAAAGATGTTATCCGTTTTGGCATGTTTTTGGCAAGCATGAAATACCATTCACAGTAAAACAATGACATAAATGTAATAATTTTATTTGTGGCCATTACCTCATAATTAAACTTGCGCCTATGCAAGGGCTTAAATTTTCGAACATCTATTATTAATCACGATTAACATTGGCGTATTATCATAATTAGGATATCGATTATTACGTAGAGTACTATAGGTAAAGTACAATGTGTATTGACTTATATACCAGTAGATACTATTTTATACGATGATTATCCCGGGTAATAGTCCAGTTGGTAGTATATACAAGATAGCCTACA
Source organism: Scilla litardierei (assembly GCA_030789695.1). NCBI lineage: Eukaryota > Viridiplantae > Streptophyta > Magnoliopsida > Asparagales > Asparagaceae > Scilla > Scilla litardierei. The sequence goes on from JAULAV010007915.1 coordinate 5,884, forward strand.
TACATAGATATCAGATTAGTTATCTATTGTTGGATTATAGGTATATATTTTGCTATATATTTAATACAGATAGCATATGTATATAGGATTAATAATGTATAACCTAAAATAATTGTATTCATATTCTTAATCAAATGTGTTTATAATTTTATCTATATGTTATTAAGATATATCTTCCATATATCGATTAATATTTAGTGGAAATATTATAGCATGTAACGATTATATATTATAAATGATATTAATCTGGTATACTATCGTTATATTATGTGTCAATACGTATTTATAACTACCGATATTTGTGTATGGAAGATAATCCTATATCATATATTAGTAGTGGATAAGTATTAAACACATGTATTTGTGTATAATCTTAATAGCTTGGGTTATTAAGATATTATAGTATTACATATTCCTTATCGATGACGAGGAATAAATCCAAACATATGAATATACCCAAAGTTCAATGGCTCACATTGTGTCATCGTCGATCATTAGGGTAAGTAACAATCATAGTCTTCCTTATACTCCTAGATATTCATATTTGATCCATGCCCTATGAAGATATAAATTTTCCCTTCATTAATAAGGTATATACCTATATATTAGTCACCAATATCATAATACCATTGCTAATTACCAGATATGTAATATAAAGTATTATATTGTACCCTCTAATATGAATATCGGTACAATATTTGTAGAATGTAAGTTTACGAGTATAAATATAATAAAAATAGTCAATGTAACCAAATTGATATTAATATACATATCATAAAGGGTATATTACACATGTCTATAATTATTTGAAATAAATACCCATAAATATAATATTAACTATCATAGTGATAATCGAATTATTAGTATATAGTTGGGGCATATATCTTCTCCAACTCCACAGTTATACGTATTATATCTATCAGAGGTTACAATTAAAAGGTAAAAATTTTGTTGGCCCTAATTGTTAAAATCTATGCTGTAAATTTCTAGGCTTTCAAAACTTAATAATTTAGACATATAGTTAAATTGTTCCTCAACTGAAGATTCATATTTGCTCACAAAAATTGACATATCCCGAAACATGATCATATACTGTGGAATCTCATCAAATGCATATAGGATATATTGCAATATGATGTAAAGCACTATAATCTAGCTAGTATATTTAATAATTGTATTTCGATATCATTCGTACTGATATCATTCTGCATGCCACTATATATTTTGGATCTATATTATCACATCATTACAAATATATAGATAGCGTATCATTATTGTGCATTGTTAGGGTATTTGTAGTGAAGGGATGAATTGGTTTGGTGATATCCTCACATATTCCGTAATTACCCTCAGTTACCACAACATATCTCTTAATCATATGGAAAAGGATTCGTAATAATTGCTGTCTACGTAGACGATCTGAATCTCATTGGATCTCCTGAAGAGATCGCTGAGATATCTGTAAGCCTAACAAAAGAATTTGAAATGAAAGATGACGTGTGTTTATATTTTATATATTCACGCACGTCTTCTTTATGTTTTTCCGTTGTTTTCCATCGTCCCGTGCCCATTTTCTTGGGATTTTTAGTTCACTTTCACTTTTTGGTGTTTTTGTGTATTTGCATGAGATTGCCAGTGTAGGCGACATATAACGAAGATATCATGAGTCCCCGGAGCAACGGGAGGAGTCACACGCAATCCAGGGGGTCAAACGACGAAGATCGCTATTTTCAGCCCTCAACCGATCGGTTGGACACAGCCAACCGATCGGGTGATGCACGCGTGTCCGACCCGGACAGAAGCTGGAGAGAGGAGCAGTTCACCCGACCGGTTCGCTGACCAGTTGAACACAGTTGAGCTCTCGGCCATTTGGAGCTAAATTCCAATCGATCGGGTGATATCCCACCCAATCGGTTCATCTGTAGCTGATTTTCCAAACAACGGCCCGGAGAGCTCAACCGACGGTTTGCTGACCGTGTCAAATCATCAGAACTCTCGGCCATTTTGGGGATATTTCCAACCGATCGGTTGAATACTCAACCGATCGGGTGACCTGAAGCTGCATCTCTTCAAACAACGACCCGCTTACTTCACCTGCTCTCCTCAGCGCCCGGTTGAAGCCCCTGAAGCCGATGGCCGAAGCATCAAGCAGCTCACCTGATCGGTTGATGCTTCAACCGATCGGATGACGTAGATTTGTATATATAGTTGCCCTAGATTTCTGAAAACAGAAGTTGTTATTTTTCTGTCTTTTTCTTGTACGGTGACGGCTGGAATTTTATCGCTTTTTGTAAGTCTTCTGATTGCTTTCAAACTTTAATACTATCTTTATAGTATTTCTACTACTTCATTTAAATCGCCTGATCATGATTTCTATGGTTGATTTTCATTTAGATTGCTTTTTAGCTATGATTTGTGAGTAGTTCCCAAATCTGGGATTTTGGTGGAAACCCCTTCGTGGGTTCTCCCTAATGCGCCATAGGACTAGTATTTTGATAGGGATTAGGAATTTAGATGGTTACGCGGGGGTATTTCATTATCATCAGCGGGAAACAGACTGCCTTTGACCGTCGGGCTAAGGGGGAATAAACTTGGCTGTTGACTCCCTAGCCACAGCTCACTCCCTTAGCGTAGACATTGAATCCTAGCGCGTGGGAACAACAGGATGAGATGTTGGGAGTTATCGTTGCGAGTTTAGTGCTCCTGGAGTCGGTCGGTGTTAATGGATATGGTAATGCCCACCGACCGAACCGGGTAGTCCGGCGTATCATCCTGGGCATCGACTGGAATATCGGGCCCATGGGACGCTGGTATCACTCTTATAGGCAACGTCTAACCACTAAACCCTAAATCCGATCGCTTTCCTATCCGTAGGTCGTAATAGCGAGAACACATGATAGGGTGAAAACCGAAGTCCTAGGTTTCCTTTTATATTGTTTGTCTGCCGTATTTACATTCCGGGACAAACCATCGATCGTTCGGGCTAGCTCACCCGTAGGGTGAACCGGTTCCTCTTAGACACAAGCAGAACCATGCCTCCCTGTGTTCGACCCCCAAGCCACACTACAACACCGTGTGCTTGCAGTATAAATATTTAAATCTGGTATCCCCAATCCTATTGCACACTTGCATGATCAAAAACTAGGGGACGTCAAGCTTTATGTCGTCGTTGCCGGGGATGCAACGTACTTGTTGATTTTAGGACCATTTGAACCCTTGAGTCTAGCTCACATCTTCACCTCGCGATAATTTTCGCATTCTACACCTTTTTGATTTTACTTTGACATATTGTATATATTAGTTGTATAGAATTGATACCATCACTGCTCCTCGCCTCGCCATTCATACAACCCGTGCTATTGAAGTGCTTTCTATCCGTGCAGTTCTTCCTCTCTCCTTTTCCTACAGGTTTTCTGCTCTGCGATAAGGATGTTGTGTGCTGTTTCGGGCGATATATGGGATCATTCGCACCACGTCAGCTATTTGGCACGGAATTTGACAGAGTCTCTAAGCACCTCGAACATCCTATCCCTTCTGTCAGCCGCTGTAGAAAATCAAAGGAGGTATCATGATGTGCAGTAGTATCCAGTCACGATAACTTTCTTTCCTCCAGATGAAGCGATGTATATTGACGTACCCAGTTCCGAGATCGGTGGGGAAGAATTATGCACCCACGAGGATTTTTGCCCCGAGGACTATCAGACGGAGTTCATCGAGTACGTCGAACCGGAATCAATCTATCCCTTGCAGACATCTATCGAGCACCCTGGATCTTGGGACAGTGAGGAAGCAGAAAGTAGTGGTGGAGAACTATCGATTGTTGAGACCTGTTTTCGTGTTGATGCCTTCTACCCGATCATCATCATTTTCCTGAGAATGAACCAAAGCCCTCCTCACCTATCCCCTCTTTGCCTTGTGAAGCTTCGTCTTGCGAAACCACGAGTGGAAGTGAGGTCCCAGATGCTAGCTCCCAGGAGACCCAGGAAGAAATCCTTTCACTAGAGGATACTCAGCTTGAGAAATACGCGTCAGGACTCCAAGAGGTTGAGATGAAAGAGTTACCTCCAGGACTGAAGTATGAATATTTAGGGAAGAATTTGACGCTGCCAATCATAGTGAACTCCTCGCTGCCTGAAGACCAGATGACCAAACTACTTGGTGTTTTAAAGAAATCTAAGAATGTTTTCGGGTATGCAATCAAAGATTTGAAGGGAGTGAGCTTGGGGCTTTGCTCACATAGGAAACTACTTGAAGACGAGCAAGCCTCCTTAATTGAGCCACAATGAAGACTGAATCCCATCATGATGGAGGTCGTCAAGAAGGAGATTATTAGACTCTTGCATGCCGAGATCATATATCCTATCTCTGACAGTCGCTGGGTTAGCCCGATGCACGTTGTACCCAAGAAAAGAGGAATGACGGTAATTCGCAACGAGAAAAACGAGCTCATACCCACTAGTACCGTCACGGGGTACCGGATGTGCATCGACTACCGTAAATTGAAAAAGGCCACAAGGAAGGATCACTATCCTCTTCCTTTCATCGATCAGATGCTCGAGAGGCTGGCGAAGCACAACTACTTTTGCTTCATGGATGGATACTCCGGCTTTCTGCAAATGCCCATCCATAATGATGACCAGGAGAAGATGATTTTTACTTGTCCTTTTGGGATATATGCCTACAGGAGAATGCCGTTTGGGCTTTGCAACGCCCCGGCTACATTTCAAAGATTAACGCCCGCAATCATCTCCGACTACTCCCAGGATATAATGGAGGTCTTCATGGACGACTTCTCCGTCTACGGAACAGAGTTTGACTCGTGTCTCTGCAACCTGACAAAAGTCTTGGAAAGGTGCCATGATAAAGGACTAGTGCTGAACTGGGAAAAATGCCATTTTATGGTCCAAGAAGGGGTTGTATTGGGGCACGTCATCTCTTCAAGGGGGAGCGAGGTAGACAAGGCAAAGGTAGAAGTGATCGAAAAACATTCGCCTCCACTTAACCTTTGGGAGTCCGAGGTTTTTTAGGGCACACGGGATTCTACCGCCGCTTCATAAAGGACTTCTCCAAGATTTCTAGGCTATTGACTCAACTCCTTGTCAAGGATGCGCCTTTCAGCTTCGACAATGAGTGTATGGAAGCCTTCCGCCTTCTGAAGCAAGATCTCATCTCTGCACCCGTGATTCAGCCGTCGGACTGGAGTCTACCATTCGAATTAATGTGCGATGCTAACAATTATGCAGTTGGGGCTGTTTTGGGGCAGAGGAATGATAAAAATCTATATGTTATATACTATACGAGCAAGACCCTCGACGTAGCCCAAGGGAACTATACGACCACAAAGAAAGAATTGTTAGCTGTCATCTACGCCATGGACAAGTTCCGGCAGTATCGTGTTGGTGCCAAGGTAATCGTGCACACGGATCACGCGGCTCTCAAATACCTTTTGAGCTAGAAGGAGGCTAAGCCACGGCTCATAAGGTGGATTCTCCTCCTCCAGGAGTTCGACTTGGAGATCAAGGACAAGAAGGGGTGGGAGAATGTCGTTGCCGATCACTTTTCCAGAATGCCTACTCTCGATCTGGATGCTACTCCCATTGACGACTCTCTCCCCGATGAGCATCTCTTCTCCGTCTCTTCCGCTTGGACTCCATGGTATGCCAACATCGCCAATTATTTGACATGCGCCATCGTCCCCCACAACGTGAGCTATCAGCAGAAGAAGAAATTCTTTCACGAGGTCCGGAAATTTTATTGGGACGACCCCTATTTGTACATGACCTGTAACGATGGGGTGATAAGAAGGTGCATTCCCAAAACTGGGCGACCTCCATAATCTCTCATTTCCATGATCAGCAGTGTGGAGGCCATGCGAGCGCTTACAAGACAACAGCGAAGATCCTCCAGAGTGGATTCTATTGGCCGACCCTTTTTAAGGACACCTATGCTTATGTCCAAGCTTGCGATAAATGCCAGAGGACGGGAAACATTTCCAAGAGGAACGAAATGCCTCAGCACTACATTTTAGAGGTCAAGATCTTTGATGTGTGGGGAGTCGACTTCATGGGACCGTTCCCCTCGTCCTCTGGGAATCAGTATATCTTGGTAGCCGTGGATTATGTATCCAAGTGGATAGAAGCGATAGCCAGCCCCACTAATGATTCCTGGGTGGTCGCCAAATTCTTTAAAAACAATATCTTCCTGAGATTCGGCGTGCCTCAAGTTTTGATCAGTGACGGGGAGCCACTTTATAGAGAAGAAATTCGAAGCCCTCTTGAAGAAGTACGGGGTACAACACCGAATCGGACGTGCCTATCATCCATAGACAAGCGGCCAAGTGGAAGTTTCGAACAGAGAGATCAAGAGCATACTGGAGAAGACGGTGGCCAACTCTAGGAAGGATTGGTCATCGAAACCTTCAGACGCACTCTGGGCTTACAGTACTACCTTCAAGACTCTGATCGGCACAACCCCTTACCGACTTTTCTACAGGAAAGCATGCCATTTGCCCGTGGAATTGGAGCACAAAACATTTTGGGCCATCAAGAATCTGAATTTTGACGCCAAGGAGGTTGGAAGCCACCGACAGCTACAACTGAATGAGCTTGATGAGATCCGGCTCAATGCTTATGAAAAACGCCCGGATCTACAAGGAAAAGTTGAAGCGATGGCACGATAAGCGCATTCTGAAGAAGGAATTTGAGGAAGGAGACTTAGTTCTCCTATTCAACTCGAGGCTGAGGCTTTTTCCTCGAAAGCTCAAGTCGAGGTGGTTAGGACCCTTCCGCGTCACCAAGGTCTTCCCGCACGGAGCAATTGAGATACGAGGAAGAGATTTGCCATCCAAAGTCAATGGGCAGCATCTAAAACATTATGCGATTAGTGAACCAGCAATCTCCCCAGTCGGAATCTCCACAACCGATGGCTCACCTACAAATCCTCCGGATCCGAATTGACCACCGAATAAGGAGTCGAGCAAACGACTTTAAACAATAGCGCTTCATGGGAGGCAACCCATGTTCTCAACTTTATTTGCTATTTTTAGGATTATTTTTCTAATTTTAGTGAATAAATTCAGCTATGGGGGTCTCCGTCGGAAAACTCAGGTTAATCTTTGTAATCGTGCAGGAAATCATCTCCAACCGATCGGGTGATGAATCAACAGATCGGTTGGACCGTGTCTGAAGATGGCTTGTGTCAGCACAATAGAGAACCAATCGGGTGGCATATGAGGCTGACCGATGGAAGATCAGGTGATACTGAAGAGCCCTCGGGAATTTTTGAGGTTAAATCAACCGATCGGTTGAGCCGAGGCCGAGATCGGGTGGACGTCCAGGTGAAAAGCACAGTGCTCTCGGGAAAATTTGGGAAGCGGTCAACTGATCGGGTGAGATCTCACCCGATCGGTTCACCTATAGCTGCTGACTGACAAGGAATTTTGAAAACTCACCCAACCGATCGGGTGATTCACCCGATCAGTTGACCGACGCTTTTATACATACTCTCCACCCGAACTCATTCGCCCGATTCCCACAGTTCGAATTTGCACGTTCTCTCCTCCCATCTTCCAAATTGATCTCCCCCATAGAACCCTCCACCCCTGAGATCACACCCCCATCCTTTCCCCTACTCTCCCACCATCGATATCCTTCCCATTGACCACATTCCCCCATAATTCACCGAAACCCTAACCCTAGCCCTCATTTTCAAAATTTTCTTCCTTGACGAATCAGCGAGCGGCGGCTCCTCAGATTGTTCCCTTATACAGCGTGGAATCTTTCAGGAGTTTGGACTTGCATCATCATTGGGTAATTTCTTTCCACTCTTCATATTTATTTTCTTATATGCAAGGGAACAGAGGAATGGATCAGAACTGGCCGGGATAGACCTGACATCAACACCTCCGGGCGGCAGACGTCAGCAAGACTCACCAATGGGCCAAGTGGTCTTCCGCAAGCTAAGATCATCGAAGAGAACATCGATTTTCCGGTCCTCCACAGGGATCGCCAGAAGGGTCTTCACCGCCTCAAGCTCGGCATCGGTTGGGTCGCCTAACTCAAGAACCAGCGTGCTGACGGTGCTCCATTGGGTCGGGAAATCCACGTCCGACGGGAAGACGACGAAGGCGTATTCACCCTTACAGAGCTTCAAAGAACTCGGCAACCCCCAACACCAGGCTCATCTTTGGCTGAGCACTGATATAAATCCAGGCCCACGACTGATGATGGCTCAGTCGATAGAATTGGGCGAAGAGTCGGAGGGAGGGGGCCACCCCCTTCAGTACGCAGAGAACGACGAACCCGACGATGAGCCCGATGGCGTTGGGACAGAACTGGTATAAGGCCACCCTACGAGCTCGCAGAAATTCGGCGATGAAAGGGTGGAGAGGAAACCGAAGTCCGAACCGAAAACACTTTTCGTACACCCCAACCTCGTGCGAACAGGGGAAGCAGATCCGCTCGTCGGATTCAGGAGCCCGGGTGGAGTATGGGGGAAAAGGATAGCAGGTGCGCATACCCTCAATGGAAATGTCGCAAACAGACGAAGAATGCCCCAGAACCTCGAGGGGCACCTGTAAAAGCACGCCCCCATGATGGCGGATCGATGAAACTGACCTGCAGGCCGGGTTGGGATCATCAACAGCCTCTGGGCGACCCGAACCAGTGGCGGAGGATGACGACATGAGGTGGAGCTTGAACAGAATTTGGATCGAGGAGAAGAAAAAGGAAAATATGGGGAGACGATGATTGGTGAAGCCGGCATGGTGGACGTCGTCCCCCCTTTACCTCTCTTTTTTCCAAGACGATCCCCCCGCACGACCGGGATGAACGCACGAGGGCACGTGGCAACATCGTGGGGCCGACGACGCTTCAAAACCCACACCCAAAGGGATTTGAACGGGCCGCCTCATGATGGCCTCCATTTAATGAACCGGCCTCGACTGGCACGCCTGTCAAAATCAGCAAAAGTCACATCGGCCGAGCCGAGCCAACTAGAGGGGATCGACACGACCGATGGGGGCAATTGATACGCCTATTTTGGAGTTGTCCTTCAGAACCGAGGGTCCCGAGCCCGACTCAAGGATGGAAGGCCCACGAAGAAGACGCGGACCGATCGATGAGGCCCAAGAGAAATCTCAAACCCGAACCGTCCACGGTTCGACACGCTCGTAATCGGCCCACGATCCCCAGGGGAAACCACTCCCCCTGAGTATAAGGCCTTAATGTCCATTAAGGGGCCCCGCAATCGGCTCCCCCATGACGCAGGCAGTCGCCATCATGGGGACGGATCTCGGGGACGTGAGTGGGGGCGGACGGCGTGACAGTGTGGATGGGGGCAATCGTGGCGAAGACCCTATAAAAGGACCGGAGGGACAACGGAGCTAGGGATCGAACCCCAGGTATACTGATCTTAGGTATTCCATCAACGACCTTGGTTTTCCTCCATTACTTCTCCCTCCCCCTGCTCTTGCCACGGGTCAGTGTACAGATCTCCTCTCGAGTCGGACCTACCCCGCCAAGTACATTTCAGACCCTGATCTGACTTAGGCATCAGAGGGGATACGGCCGGAACCAAGGTCCGGCCACCCTGACGAGTTTCTCATCTATTTAGGAAGGAGCGGACCGAGGCACCGAGGCTACCCCTCAGCGCCCGACGACCACCCTCGCGGCTAGCGGGTGTGGCAACCAGATACCGAACTCCAAGCAAAGCGCCGAGGCTACCTCTCGTCGCACGTCCAACCGAGGCCGAGCCCATCGAACAGAGCCGAGGCCTCCCCTCAGCTTCGCTTCAGTCAAGGATCGACGCTCGACCTCGACTCCATCTCCGACTCACGTTGAGTGCACGTGTGCGAGGCGTGACCAAGGGATCCCAACCGATCCCTTGACCACGTTGACCGATCAGTCGTCGGTCAATGATTCAGTGGTGAGAAAACACCCGTAAACACATCGTTTTCGAAAACACTTGGAATAGAAACTTTCTAGCTATTATCTAGGCGATAGTGTGGTGACGACTGTGTACAAGTATGGTGGTTCTAACTTCCAGATAAAAATATTATTATCACATTTCATATGGATATCTTTCGCATAGTGTGTACGCCTTGGTAACTTATGATAAGACATAGCACTAATTTAAAGGGACTAAAATAACACACACCATGGAGCGGTTATGTTCCTATCTATTTCCAAACCCCATTACAATTGATAAGTCCCTTTAAATGATGTTGGCACAATATATTTGAGGTATGCGAAATATATGTAGTCCATGATGTCTAGCATGGAAGGTATTTTATGCTAGACAGCGGTAAACTCAAGTTTTGTTAAGAAAACCCTCCCAATAGCTCATACCCCAGTTACTTTCCCGTTCCAAGTGGTACCACCTCTACTACTTTCCCTGTATTTCTGTCAATTAGGATCAGAAATATCGTTGTGCTGATCGAATTCATGTGAACTAGTGGAGATTTATCATAATACAGTTATAAATATACATATCATAATATAGGCTAGATATATTAAACAAATCTTGGTATATGACATCTGGAAGAGTTCAACAGAGATATGATTATATAATAGGTGCACAAGTCATTTTATAGCACGATGGACATTACCTACAGTTATCTAAGTACATAAATATTCTTGTACATGCGAGGCAAATTGGCTATATATATATATATATATATATGGAAATTCTTTACTGATTTATGAAAATGTGAAATATTACGATATTGATAGTGTATGATACCTTGGGTTTCAGCTAATGGATCTTATGATATGTATATTTAATTTATTTCATCCCAGATAGTGACTATAACATGGCTAACTAATAGCTGATTATATTGTACGGATAGTCCTGATATATCACTTATAATAATGGGTTTACCAGATACATATGACAGATATGCATGTTAACAATTATACTAGGTGATTTGTTACTATAACTGTTGAGGATATGGATTAAACTCTAAAATATATACGTAATATGACTTATACCTTATGTAGTTGATATGTCCATATAGATATACTGGGTAATATGCATTATGGAGCTCATAATTTGGAAGTATAGTGATTAATGTAACATGATTATAAGTGATATGACACAAGATATCCATTGCATATTACCCATTATAATATGTTTAGTAACAGATATCATATGTAAGTAATATAATATATACTATAATAATATGTGCACACCATTTTGTATTTAATAACATATTATTATTAAATGTATATATCCATTTATAGTTAATAGATATCTTGTATATAGTATCTGTAATATTATATTTAATCATGTAATATATAGTCAAATATCCATTCAGGGTACATATACTAAGAAATGTCAAATATATTTAGGTGTAATTTATATTAGGTATATATTTGGTAATAATGGCCGTGTATTGGTACATTTATATCATTATATAGTTTGAATCCTAATTACTGAAACATATGTTTATATCTAGTTGACCAAATAGTATATCCTATTATTTGGTGAATATATATGGACATTAGGTACTATACATTATTTTGATAGTAATATATCAATAACTTAATTAGGGGATATATCTGTTATACCATATGTACTCGTATAATATATCTGTATAAGTGTAATACTATATATTTCATAATAATACCATGCAATAGAAGACATACATACTAAAACAATATTATGACTTATACAAGCAAATCACGTACAGGTAATAATGATGAACATGGTTATATATACGTACACAACAACTATTATACTATAGGTCCTGAACAAGGAATATGATAATTGTGTGTGTGTATGTGTGTGTGTGTGTGTGTGTATTTTATCTGATATACATGTACAATTAGGTCATATGGGTCTATGATAGGGATATAATAGCGATAGTATTAATTGTAATATATAGTATCATAGTATAATATATAGTGTTACATATTAATAATTGTAATAAATGATACTATACACATATTAATATAACGGATATGCCAATATTAATTATGATAGACTAATTCATGGTTATATACGTAGCCACAATATTTTGGGATATAACCCAAAATACTTCTATCATAATACCATATGCATTATATCTACAGGCAAATATCCTATATGATATACCATCTTTACCCATAATTATCATATACTCATATATTAAGATATTGCCATCATTAACTTATTACTTATTATTTGGGTTATATCATATATAAGCTAGTAAGAAAAGTATAATACTAGGATTACTCATATTTGGTATTATGATATAAGGATATACACTATGAATCGGTACACCCACTAAATTAATACTTGTACATGCAATTTAGAATATAGGAATATCAATATCTCATTATGGTATTAATAGATATCCAATACAGATATATTAATATGTATAGTATATTGCCAATTCGTAACGGGCACTATTATAATAAATTATTCTATAACAATATCTATATGATAGGTTCAATTATATGGTATAACACTATATCAGGATATATTATTGACAGATTTTACATGTATATCGCATATTGCATACGTGGTATACTCATACAAACTACTAGTGTATTTCTATAACCAAATGTGTATTATGCATATATCCGGTATTTAGTACCACTATGCCATTTTAGGTATGTTATCTTTGCAAATATTTATCACATACCATATTCAACTTATACTAGTCAACATATTATATGTGGGGATTAAGTGAATACGTATTTCATACCTTAGAATATTAGATAGCACATCATATTTTCCTTATAAATCCATGTAAAAATTGAATATAATAACAGGTTAAGATATATTTTATTTCATTACTTATCCTTGCAATACTCTAATTATACTAAGTTACCGATATTTTGACGATATTATTACAGGTAACAGATACAATTAACACTAATATACCATAATGACTGTATTTGGGAATATGTACAGTCACTAAACCAAATGATATTAAGTGTATTATATGCATATTCAGTTATATAATCATCGATATGCACAATATTCTAAGGTGTAAATTTAAGAGATCAGTTTAATATGATAGATACTGTTATTTATATTAATACTATAATATGACAAATTTTATATACCCAGGTGCCCTAAATGACTCTTAGTGATGATAGACAAGTGCGGGCGAATCACTTATATCTATGGTTGCAAAATATGTACATTTAAACTTATGTTTACTCACTCCCTTAAGTATGCAAATTTGGGTAGATTCGTATTTAATCGCAAATGAATCAATGGTAACATCACTTCATTTAAAATAATTTACCTTAGGGTAACTTGGTCAAGATTTACGTGATAAGTACTCAACAGCAGGTTGTCCAAAATAACCCAATCACCAATAACCCTAAGCAGATGTCGACATTATCCACTTATATTACTGTGCAATCATTAGAATTATACTATAATCATGATGTGATATATATTTAACTTACATATTGGGTATTATCCATTATACCTAGGCAATCGTAATTATACACTGCTATACATGTGTAACCTATTTATGATATACAAATTATGTCATATAATATCTATACTATCTTATACATTCCATGATAAGTCATATGATATCACAAACCCTATAGGATATTTTGGTTATATCTGTAATATATTCATCTATATTATCCTTGATAACCTATCTAACAATACTATATACCGTTGATATGCTCTAATATTGATAATTAATATACTTATGCGTTTAGAATAGTATATCATTACAAGGATATCGGTAAATAAATATTAGCATACCAAGATAATATGATACCAATAACTCATCAATCCAGTTTATTATATTCCTTGAGTTATGTCCATATTATTGCACTATTATCTCACATACAATTATGCAAAGGTGATATGTTTGTTCGTCTTCAGCACTTTGGTAACGATCTCTCATCTCTCTATGATTATTTTGATGTTTTTCATTGCGATCATGATTTCTATTGCTATTCTAAACGCTTTTGTTGATATCACTATGAATTATAAGTAGTCATTTCTAAGGCTAGTGGATTAGCCCTAGGATCTTAGGATTTAGATGCAAAGTTAGGACTTTTACGTTGTTTTAGTATAAAAGGGATGTGTTTTGGTTGATCCAGCCAAGTTTGTAAAAGATCTCATATAGGGTTTGTGATCCACGATAGTGGCAAACATCTTCTCCAATGTTTAGGTACACAAAATATGGGCAGATGTGGCAATATAATCATGGAATTTGGATAGCATGTTGAATAAATCATATCCATCTTTGTTTACCACAGATACCTTAATTTATTTAATGGCTAGGACAATTTGGAGTAGTATACATACTAATGGTTCATATTACTTATGACATGATTAACATAACTTTGCATATATCAAATATGTTGGTTAAATATCAAATTCAATGGCGTTGTACATGTAAATGAATACATGGAGTATATGTGGATCACTTAGTCTTACGTGTATATTACATGAATCAACCATCTATCTTGCATTGTGCTCTCAAATATCGAGTATGTCTATCATAGTAAGATATTTATAACACATGCATATTTTGCGGTATTATGATATTGGTGACTAATATATAGGTATATACCTTTATCCCTAATTCATACATAATTTATTGTACACTATTCTACGAGCAAATTATTGAAATAAAGGTATTGAAGAGGAGGAAAACTTGACAGAAAAGTTGTAGTATATATTTCCACAATTTTTCTTTATTTTCATTTTCTTTCCAACCAAAAAATAAAAATTGATTTTTTCTTAATTTCTTTTCTTTTCTTTTTCCCCCACAAACCAAACAGAGCCAAAAAGTACTGTGCCGTTGAATCTTTTCAACAAATCTTTTGAACAGATGTATTGTGAAATAAGTTGCCTAAATCATTGGGGATATCTTTTGAGAAAAAGAATGAATATCTTTTAGCTATAAGGAGAGATGAAACCAATGTAAGAAGATTACACTTATGATTTGATGAAGCCACCTTAGTGTGAGAAAGAACGAAATCTTGAAAGTTATCTCAAATACATGGTACAAAACATGGTTGGTTATGAAATGTTTTGCTCAGAAGAAAATCATACATTTTTAAAAGATTTTTTAGCGGCCGTAAAGATATTCTTTATTTAAGCTGGTTAGTGATTTGATGTTAGTTTGAATTTAGATTGTACAATTTGATATGAAACCCACATTTCCTTCATGGTGATTAAGAAGAAAAAACCTATGTTTTAAAAAAAGCTTATATTGACGTAAATAAGCAGATAGAGAGTAGTACAAGAAGTTGGAATCTTTCACATCATGCGTATAACAAGTTCAACTCTTGCATTGTGTGTGTGTTCAAAGATTTTCTTATGACAACTTTAATATCCTAAGTGCTTTGTGGTAATGCTATCATGATTGTTGGTTAATGTCCTTTGCAATGAAGTTCGCAATCTTTAAATGATATCATATCTGGGGGATAATAAAGATTATGAGTATCCGGAATAGTTAGAACTGGTGCGGTTGTCAGCTTCATCTTCAATCCTCTGAATGTTTGCTCATAAGCTTCAGCCCAAACAAACCTAACATCCTTCCTAGTCAGTCGAATCATCGGCTCAGCAATCTTTGAGAAGTCCTTGATGAATCGGCGATAATAACCAGCTAATCCGTGAAAACTTCGGATGTCAGAAACTGATCAGGGGGTCGGTCAGTTTCTAACAGATGTGACTTTCTCAGGATCAACAGAGATACCATCCCCTAAAACTATATGTCCAAGAAAGGCACACGTGATCACCGTTTGGAATTCTTGTCTGTGCCATGCGTTTATTTGGAGAAAAGAATACAATTGCTTATATTTAGTCAAACACAAAATAGTGGTAATATGTATATTTATAACTGGGGATGTTCCCGCTCCAGTTATTTGCTCTGGCACATCAATTTGTCGTAAAAAGACATAACATCTTGGCCAGCCACACCAATATTAAGATTGATGATTCGACAAGTGATAAGATTGGCATGGGTATGCTAGGATGTACCCATCATTTAAATGGAATGTGAGGATATATAATGAGTATACTAATATGATATGGATATTATTCACGTATGATATACGCAAGTGGTGAACATGCTAGTGCGGATTTAGGTAATATACATATACTGGAAAATATGTTAGGAACCATTGTTAACATGCTTTAATGAAAGGGTCAAATATTTACCAATGACTATATGTTAGTAGTGATATTAATCATGGTATGAGCTATTATGTTAACATATCTAAACTTTTATAGCATATGTAAACCCATATGGAATGAGCATAATTCGTATACATATGAATATTAAGTTTATTGGATAGCCAACTGATATTAGTTAATATGACAATCATATGAGGAAATTACTTATGTTGAGTATAATTCTACATACACATGTTATCATAAACTAATTTAATACTAATATACTATTTTGGCGTATGATTAGATAGTACAATATTAGTATCTATGCAACTATATAGTGTTATATATACCTTAGTATCCCACCATTACTTAGAATAGTATGATATTTGTCCATATGTTATCACAATATAAGATTACCAGATAGGTATAGTATACTATAATTTCATAATATACATAGATATATCTGTGATATCATATGTATATTTGCTTATAATAATATATTTTGATCTGGATAAAGTATCTTATCAATTATATGGTATAACACTATATAGTATTACGTTAAATTGTATATTATCTATTTAATCATATATCAATTATTAGTAATACATTACCTAGTATACAAAATAATCTGGAATTATTAATTATATTCATATACGTATGCCCTCTCTCTTAAAATTGTCACATAACTACCTTAATACATATGATATACGGCACATGACATATGAGAGCTTAAATATATATCCTTATAATCAATATACTCATATTATGTTTAAGGGTATCAAAATATCCATATTAGTAATACCTTATACATATATGGTTATTATAGACAATATATCATAATGAGTAAAAGTCATACGTATATATACATGGATACTTGCCATATTATGGTAATCTTATAATGGATATATGGTTATCCAATATATGATAGGTAAGTATCCGGTATATATTATACATACTGTCCACTTTGTATTAAGTTATTATGATCATGGCAATAGTAATATACAATTATCCAAATTTAACGTAATGTATATGTACTTATTACTGGTATAGCATCTATGGATATCATATCCAATATGTGGACATATTAAGTTATATATATGTGATATCCAATTTTCCTATGATATTAATTATACTATAAAATTATGCTTTATATACTAAACCTATGGAATATATCATGTCATTATTATAGTTTTATATTATAATTCATATCTTATGTATGTACTTTAATAATGATGATAGATTTATTATATCATATGGTTATGTATGTATATAATCTGAAAGTTTATATAATGCACATTATCATATTGTACATCTATAATATCTATATTAGATATTATGGATAAATGCGTGTATTATATCATGTTCTCCGCCATATATGGTAATAATACCACATATGTACTATTATATTCTTGTATAACGTGGCATAAATGGATATTTTGTCTTATAAGATATCATATTATATCCTATATACAATGTATAGTAAATACAGAGTTGATTATACATATTTGTAATCTATTACATCGGATATACAGTAATGGTAACATATGTATACGTAAATACATATCTTAAATGAGAGATATGTATCCAATATCCCATAGTATTCATATACGGATTGTAGCATTCATAAGTATTGGCTATATTGTACGAATAATATTATGTTATTAGTATACCTTTTACGATATTACATCATTTATGAATAATATTTTATATCCTAGGGTTGATCATTGGTTATCATAATCAGGTATTAAATATAGTGCTATGTATTTTTTAGAACACATGATATCCCTATCATAGTTATCATAGACAACATAATTCCTGATAACCGATGACGCTGATATACGCAATGCAGATATATAAAATGGAGTTGAATGTCATGATAATAACTTAACCGTACGGTTACATACCCTCAACTCTAAAAAAATACATGTGATCACGATATCCTGACTAGATATCATTATGTAGCCATTGGTATATTAACTAATTCTATATAGTCAAGTAATATCCAAATATCTTATTTAACCCCCCTATTAAATAACCCAATATTATAGGATATCCATATATAGTTAGATTGGATATCATGTAAAGGATATCACTATGAATATATTATAAATGTTGAGTTGTTCAAGATATGGTGTACATATACTAAATAAGAGTATAAATATGTATTGGTATACTGTTATATGATAAATTATTTGGAAGATATACAATACCTCATTAGATTATTATAATGGTATTGTAACAATTTATTATACCGATAAAGTGTAATATTATAATAACTTAACGTAAAATATTTTATAGACACTACCCTCTCGGACTTACCCGGGGGCCGTTGGGGGCACGGCGGTTTCCCCCCAGTTTGCATAGTCTCGGCCGGGCTCTCGCCTTACCCTCCTAAAAAAAGCCAAAGGCAGGGGGAGGGGGTTGGGGATTTTTCTGGGTTGTCAAAAAAAACCATGCACTATATTTTAATGGTAAACCACATACAGCTGATACTATATCTCAGTATGGATATGCCGTGGTCCAATTCTACTATTGTATACTGTGTATATATTATCATATGATATTGACATAGCATTATGAAATACAATGTATGGTAGGATGGATATATTGGGAATATATATACTGATTTAGTTTAATAATGATACTAATTATATGCACAATTAGGATATAAAAATACAGTATCTAATATTATATCATAATAGGTGATCAATAACTTATATACCCGATCAATGTGCTTAGGTAATATTATTCAGTTATACAATTAGGATATGAAAATACAGTATCTAATATTGCCATAT
>JAULAV010007918.1:0-19002 GCA_030789695.1 Scilla litardierei
CTTGTTCAATTAAGCCATTTACCAAAAACGCCCAGACACCGCCCAGGAACCGCCCAGGAACCGCCTGGGAACCGCCCAGAGCGCCCAGACACCGCCCAGACGCTTAGGCGGCCGACTAATCCCAAAAACGCCCAGATTGACCGCCCAGGCCATACTCGGAGCGTTTACTGGCCGCCTAGCGCCTAGGCGCCGCCTAGGCGGCCGCCCAGGCCGATTTTTAGAACACTGGGTATGTAATACCGAATATATCATTTTATATTACAATGATTTAAACCATCAGTCGAGTCATCTATATATTTATGATGATAACTATAATATCTATGTATTAAATATCACTATCCTTCTACATTATATACAGTACTAAGTGGAAATATTATAGATTGTTGAGATATACTTTGAATTAGGAACCCTAGTGGGTATTCCTAGAGTGGAGTTGCCTAGTAGTACCACTTAGCACAATAGATATATTGCTATAACAATATTGGTTATTATATGTATTATCACATATAAGGTTACATAGTTACATATCTATGTAATATTAGATGTCTATTAAATTAATTTGAATATACCAAGTGTATCCATGTATTTGTATAGTTAATGTAAACATATATATCATATATTACCTATTAAGATATATTATAATATGTAATAACATGTACTTGCTATCACCCCTATATATCATTATAGTGAAATGATATTACATATGTTATAATATCCATATATGACATAATTGTTATAGCATCTTACTACATCACATGAGAAATTACGCTTACCAAATCCATATGTTATGTAATACTAATATTATTCGGTATATACAGAGATAGATGGAAAATCTCTGGCCGCCCTCAAACCGTAAGGCATGAACCCTTTGTGACACACACAGTACTTCTTGTCTTGTCTTGTCCCGTCTAGTCTAGTCTTGTAGCCAGTAGCACACGCTACGGCTATTGCCTGTCACGTTTACTTTCCTGCTCAGTTTTTACTTTCCTTATATAATTGTATAACTGCCATGTCATCGCCCGGCAAAATTAGCTCTACCGTTTGGAGAGCATCCGAGGTGCATAGGTATAACAAATAATAGCCGTAGCCGCCACAAGTCGTTTTATGAACTAAATACCTAATAATATACATTTCATAATTTGTCACGTATAGTATAGACATAAATTAATACATATGCACCTCAGATATTATTGTATGTGTCTACTATATCTGGTAAGTATGGTCAAATATGTTATTTATGGGATAATGGATATGTCTGATAATTACAATATCACTCCTCTATTTATGCTATGTATAAGTAATATGGGAATGTTATTGTATACTCATATTTAACTATATATGATTATCAGTAAGCTTATATTGGATATCAAATACCATAAATATGATGTTCCAGGTTATAACATAACTATCATACCTTATGCATAGTATACCAGTTATCGTATATCCATATATTATATAACACGGGTATATAATATACATATAGACTATGATAATGGAAACCTATAGTATAGATAGGCTGACATAGATAATATCCACATAAGGATTATAGTATACTATATATGATATCTCATTGGTATATTATATTATATTTTATTGTCTAGATATAACAATAAGTAATATGTATATTATATACCCGTGTATCTCGTATAAGTATTATAGTAAATAGACCCAATAGTATACATATATGGATCCAAATAAGTAACTACACTTATACAGATATATATGGGATATTTACATATCTAGTAATATACATATCCAAATGAGTATCATGTAATATATATATTGTATCACTATTATGTAAGCTAAAAACCTACAATGATAGTATTACCTTAATGATATACTAATGGGAGTAATATCACTATATTATTCTACACACACCCTACTTAATACTTATATTTTGTATATCACAAATACACTATAATAAATATATACTAATTGTTACAAATATATCAGGTGTATATAGATATTATACCATTAGTGCAAACACAGATAATATCGTAACATATACATAAACATGGTTATATACATTTGTAATCCTTTGTATAAATATGTAAATTAAAACAGATACTTAGCTATACCAATAATACTATACGTAATATAATTGAATTTAATATCATATATTGAACACAAATCTAGATAATATAGCTATAATTTACTATTTATATTATTGGCTAATATGCCTATATAATATACCGGTCAGCTATATCGCAATATATTTAGTATAATATAATATCAAATATCAGATATAGGTAATTTTAGTTATATTATTTGTATATTACGGATAGTCGTGTATACTAATAAATATCCTATTTGGAGGCTGTTATTTAGATTATTACTATTATTCCTATGATAACACTTAGCAGCGAATTTGGGTGCGGGTTTGAATGTTCAACATGCGTAAATACTTGGTCAAAGGCTCCATGGGACATTTGTGTCTCATGTCACGTACTCAGTGGTAGATTTTAATGTGTATCATAGCCACGAATATTGTGACATCGATGACCTCACTAAGGTATGGAATGTGTGAGGATATACCGCTTTATTGCATTGATACTTATTAATTGTATCCTAATAAGTAATAGGTTATGCATACTGTATCACACACGTGTTGCCATTATCTGTGCGCAACGAAGGGGATTGAACCATCCCTGAGTCTGGTCAATCATTTTTTCTCGATCCCTCCCCTCAAGACCCTGGGGTGGTACACGATAATGGCCCGTCGAGGCAGGAATCTGTTGGAAGATCTTCCCACCTACAATCCCAAGTGGAAAGACACCTATTGTACAAGATGAAATTTCGAACTTGGGATTATGGGTAAATGATCATGTTTAACAAAGAATGCTCAGATATAACACCAAATCTTATATAATTTCATTGTTGAGGATATTTGGGTTAGTCAATCCTATGTTACATGTTATATTCTTGATTATGGTGACTTCTTACATTAACTCTCATATGACTGTATAAGTACATTGGATAACCCAGGGAGTGTAACTAGTACACTAGAGCTAGGTTCTTCAGGACCTAGGATGTCCTCCCCCTCATCAAGCTTGTGTCATAATCCTACGTCCCTTCCAAAAATTGGGTACCATTGTATCAATGGTGATATGCACGGATGGTGGGTTCAAGGTCGCCCATTTTTACCCTTGTGTATAATGATTGAGGCATCAGACTCACACTCGCACCCAAGTCGACGAGCGCCCGATTGATTTTCACCTCTCCTAGCGAGCATGGGATAGAAAAACTCCCTGGGTCCTTGAGCTTTGGCAGATATTGGCTTATACTTAATTTGGCCACATGTATAAGCATGAATGATTTCATGTATATTATATCAATTTAATTCATAATACTCATAAGTATAATATATATAAAGTGCATATACATACATGTTAGGTAATCACTATACAAATATTATCCAGTAATCATAGGTAGTAATAGGGGAGACGAAGATGTGATTACACACATTTATAGCACAGCGTGTGAACCTATGTATTTTGATTATACATATTTGTAATCTATTACATCGGATATACAGTAATGTTGGATGATATCAGAACTATATCTGAGCCATAAGTTCATAGATGTATGTAGTATATTGTTAATTGATACTACTTATATGGTATAATCCTGGGATATATCGCATAGATTATGTCTTAACATTATACTTAAAATTATGTAATGGATAACTGATATGGATAATACTATGTAGTCTAATTTATATTAATCTAATACTCTTGTGATAATATTGTATATAAAACATATGATATAATATACTATCTAATTATAGTGTATATCATATAGACAGTATCACAACTATATCCAAATAATATGATATATGATAATAATATAGAATAATTATGTTGGTGATATACGTAATTAGGTACCCTAATGTATGTCAGTATATATGTATTAAATTATACTAGTGTTAAATATTCGTATTATATTATAATATAGTACATTATGTAATAAGGATTTAATATGTTATAATATATGTAAGTATCATAATAATATATAGGACGGGTATGTTTGATATTATGGGTATGATGGTATATATAATGAAATATATATAGATACAATTTCTTATTATATATGGATACGCGAATATAATACATCTATTATACATTTGACAACGATTTTTGAATCATAGGGCTGACTAGGACAAGCTGACTAGGACAAAGGGGTTGATAGAAAGACGGCCAGGATTTGATCTTGATAAATCAACGGTTCAGATGAGGGTTTGAAAAAAAATTTAGGTTGAAACTTTTGAATTTGGGAATAAACGTGTATAGAGAAAAACAACTCATTTAATATTGTTTATGAAAAAGTGTTGCACACTCTGTCTCTCTCTCTTCACGCGAAGGGGCATGCACTGGGAAAATGAACGCCTCATTGATCTGCGAGCCACCGCAATAATTCGTTTCTCAAAAAGACTACGCCCGCAATAATTTTCCCTCGAGATGCTCATTCTCATATGGATCAAAATCCCAACTCCAGAAAAACTAACCCTAATCCATTTACAAACCCCCAAAAATGATAGATGAACGTCCTCCATCTTCTTCAAGATCCCCACCAACTCCTCTCCAATCACTCTATCTCGGCCTCCTCCCTCTCAATGGGGCCGATCATCACGATCCGATTCAAATCCCGACCGAGACGGCCGTAATTGGGCGAGTGAAGCTATCAGGTAGGGTTTTTGTTTTTATGTTAACAAATATTTTTTTGTTTTTGAAAACGCTCAGCTCACGAGTTGGGTTTCTCTCTTTCCCCTACCCCTCTTTCCTTCTGCGGACAGTGGTATCGTCGGATGATGAGCGTGATGAGATACATGGAGAAGAGGAAGGCGAGAAACTTCGAGAAGACGGTGAGGTATGAGTATCGACAGGCTCACGCGGATCTGAGGCTGAGGGAGCTGGGAAGTTCGTTAAGGCATGCTGGCGATTTGAACCATGGAGTGAACACTGAAGAAGGGAATGAAAATGAAACAGCGTAACGCTTACTGTTGATGGTTGGTAGGAACTTACTTTTCTCCAATTTTGAAGGGAAATTCTTATGCAAGTTTCCAAATTGTATACTTTTTGATGTTTCTGAAGGTATTTGTGTGATGGAACGAGTCGAAGTCGAAATTCTTTTGGAATGAGTCGAAGTCAAAGCCCACACTCTGTGTTAAAAGCTCGGCACGCTATGTTAATCTCTCAAGCTCGGTTAATCTCTCAAGGTAGCTTGGCTAATCACAAGCTCGGTTAATCTCTAGAAAACCCACACTCTGTTAATCTCTCAAATCTTACGCTCTGTTAATCTCTTAAGCTCGATTAATCTCTCATGCTGGTGAGCACCTTATTTTCAAGGGAAAAAAACTTGATTTTTTGGTTAAGAGTTGTTGTATCTGGTGAATTTTTTATTTTCCCCTTTAGTTTCTATTAGGTTAAGAGTTTGTGTACACCTTAATCTCAAGGAGGTGGCTCAAGGACGTGAGCACATCTCTTCCCCTTTAACTATTCTTCAAAGTGTGCAGGGTGTTGGCCTTAGTTTCTAATCTTCACCATGGTATTATCTGTCTTGGTTTTGTTAAATTTGTGGGCCTTAGCATGGATTGTTGAATCTGCACCATTGCAATAAATGTAATCATTTGCATTTTATAAGTATCGTAAAGAACATCTGGAGATTTTCAGAAGACAAAAAAGTACCTTGATTTCTTTTGTTTGGAACTTTGCTGAAAAAATAGTAATAAAGATGAAGTTTTGACTGTTAGTAGTCTGTTTGGTCATATACTGATTTTACATGAAGCATTTTATCATGTTTGTTGAAGATGCTTAGAATATTTTGTTATTTGAGGAATTTGTAGAGGTATTTATAATGTACATTGTTACAAAGACATCTGACCCTTATTTTTTGATTAATATGTTGGGATTTTCTTATTAGCAAGTGATTGTTTGTCAGTCATTAGTAGTATGAGTTCTGTAATTTGAAAGTGTTCACAGTTGTCAGTCTGTTTTAATCTCAAGAGATATAAATGGGAATGAATTAGTGGGATACAGTAATTGCACGTGAAAATTTTATAGTTTCACATTGCAAAAATTTTCTCTCAAATCGTTTGTTTTAATATCTTTTGTTCTTTTTTTTCTCTCTCAAATCCAACCTCTGTTAATCTCTTAAAAACCCTAGCTCGGATATTCCCAATCTTGGTTAATCCCAATGCATCATGGAAGTAGCTCAAGGAGGTGAGCACTTTAATCTCAAGGAAAAAAAGCTTGATTTTTGGGTTAAGAGTTTTTGTAGCTGGTAGGGTTTTTATTTTCCCCTTCAGCTTCTATTGGGTTAAAAGTTTTTGTACACTTTAATCTCAAGGATGTGTGCTCCTTATGCAGGATTAGTTAATCTCAAGGAAAAAATATCAGCCACAGTCAAACTTGAAGAGGTGGGCACATGTGTTTTCCCTTTAACTGGTCTTCATGCTTTCGGTATCTATGCATTTAATAAAGTGACTCAGAGGGTGCATGGTTAATAGTTTTTAATTCAATCTCAAGGGTGTAGACTTTAGTTTCTATTGAACTTTGGGTACTGTCATGAAAAAAGCTTGATTTGTGGGTACTGTCATATGTTTCAAGCTTTCGCTATTGTTGACATAGGTTTCAAATTCGGGATCTATTTGGGAAATTTTTGTGATTGTTCAAATTCGGGATCTATTTGGGAAATTTTGTGATTGTCCTGTTTTTGGGTACTACCACGAAAATCTTGATTTCATGCTTCATGCTTTCATGCGTCATGTTTTTAATTCAATCCCAATTCGGGTACTGTCATGTTTTCAAACATGTTTCGTGCTTCATGTTATAAAGGCCAATGTTAGTCAATTTAGGTAGTCAATTTGGGTAATATCATGAAGAATATTAAATGCCATGGTTAGTCAATTTAGGTACTCCAATTATGCTAATAAATAACTTTGGGTAAATTGTCTTTCGTTATTATTTTGAGTACTCCAATTATGTTGATCATTTATTTTCATAAAGCAGCTTAACGGCCCAACTACGTACACTTTACCTTTACTATGGCAGTTAGTGCTTTATAATTCATTATCTCATTATCATCATCATTTCAATTTCTAATGCTATGGTTTCTTTAATGAAGTTATGATTTTTTTGAGATGCCAACCACTTCCCAGGTCACTATTTTTTATCATAGGTATTTTATGGTTTATTTCTTGCTTGATGCCTTTATGTGGTTCCTTCTCTTTTGGAGTAGTTCCTATTTATTGTTAACTATCCATTTAATACCATTTGTGTTTTACAGATGATTTGTTGATGTTAGCTTCAAACAAAGGCATCCCTTTCCCAATGGACACGTAGACCGTACGGTCTGATCGCAAGCGCCATCTTTTTAGTACACACGCTCATAGATATCATCTTGAAAAGTCTTGCTGTAAAGAAAATGTCCTTGATGTTTGAGGAATTTAGGATTTTGGAGGGATTTTATGGGTTGTGTTTGTTGTTGTGTGTGGGTGGTTTTCAATTTGTGAATATGTTTTGGTTTCAAAAGCTATGAACGAATGAACGCTGTAGAATTGGATGTTTCAATGTCCATATCTGATTCATTCAATGTACAAAAACATGCAAATTTCTATGGACAATGGTTATCTATGGATAGTTTCAGTCACAATTCAAAGCTAAATATCGACATTTTTGTTGTGTCAACCTCTTACATCGCAGGATTGGTACCAATGGGAATAAGATATGATCTCTATAATAAATCAAATCAACTTTATTTTTCTGCAAACAGTATGCTAAAATCAATGATGTTGGTATATTTTGGTCTTTAGGCAGTTTTTCGATGTCACATTTAGCAGGTTTATGATTCCTACATATATAGAGTGTGGCATTTTTTTGGAATAATTTGTTTTCCTGGTTTCTTTGTTGCACTCTTTTTAATTTTTGATTAATGCTATTGGTTAAAGATTGAGGAACAATTTGTTGGAAAGAGTGCTGCAGTATACCAACTTCTTGAGAAGATTCAATAAGTGTCTGCAACTCTTAAAACATATTTCTGTAAAATTTCATGTGTCTCGACATCATTACATATTAAGAAACCGATTAACTCCTCAACCAACATAACTAAACACAAACACTTAAAACTACAATTTTCTCACATATTCGAATGGATGCTATGAATCATAGGTTGCCTTTGTTTTTGTTCATGTTTGATCTCTCTCTCACTCAACCATTACGCAAAACAACAAAATAAATCTCACTTACAATTTTTTATTTTGTTGATTCTTTCACCTCTGTCGACATGAGATATCTATTATACATTTGACAGCGATTTTTGAATCCTAAGACTGACTAGGAAAAAATAAAAAGTGGCTGAGATTTGATCTTGGTAAATCAATGGTTCAGATTGGATTGTGTCTTGGGAACCAAAACTTTGAAATTAGAAGTGTCTTGAGAAAGATTATGGAGATTAAATTTGGAGAGGAAAATGTATTGGGAACCTAAACTTTGAAATTAGAAGTGCCTTAGGAAAGATTGTGGAGAAGCATGATCCATTAAATTAAACAAAGCAAAAAAATTAGCGTAAAAAATTTAGCAGGGCGCGGCGCACCTGCGCCGAAGGCGCCCGCTAAATTTTTTACGCTAATTTATTATTCCGCGACGAAGGCGCCCACGCTGTATTTGTTGTGCTGCGCCGAAGATGCTACGCGTTGTTCTGCGCCAAAGGCGCACACGCCGATTTTTTTGTTCTACGCCGAATTTATTGTTTCATGCCAAAGGCGCCCGCGCTGAATTTGTTGTTCCGCGTTGAAACGCATGCGCCGTATTTGTTGTTCTGCGCCGAAGGCGCTTACGCGTTGTTCCGCGATAAAGGCACACATGCCGAATATTTTGTTCTACATCGAATTTGTTGTTCCGCACCGAATTTGTTGTTCCACACCGAAGGCGATCACACCATATTTGTTGTTCTGCGCCGAAGATGCCCACGCCGAAGGTGTCCGTGCCGCTAAATATTTTTACGAGAATTTGGTGTTCTTTTAAATTTTGGTTGTGGAAATATTTTTTTTGGGGAATAAAGATTTCGCGGGGGGAAATCTTAAATGAACCGTGCCCGCGGGCACGGGTTATGACTAGTTTATACATAAATGTGGTATGTATATTATGATATAACATTATATCCTGCATACCATTTAGCAAAACGTAATAAAATGATGTATATATATTTGCGATTATATCAACTATAGACAGTATCACAATTATATATAACAATTGAGCATACTAGTATAAGAATTTATGAATTAATATAAATATTCGATACACTCTATATGGAATACAAAATATAAAAATATAGGGATATATATACAATTTACCATAGTATAATATCATCCACACTATACACCTATTATGGCTTGTGATATATCTATATATATTGTTGACATAGAAAGTATCAGACAAAGATATGTAATAGTACATTGGCAGGTTTATGCTAATTAAAACGATAACATATCTTATATTGTATTACTGGCATGACTGTTAGTCCTATTTATATAATAATATCCCACTGTACTTAAACTATACCAATATAACATAATCATATTTTCACAATTATCCAATATTTTAGTATCATATATATCATAATCATATGTGTAAGCTCATCAATCACATCTATGATATAATCCCTATGGATAATTATTTATAGTACATACATAATATATATACCAGCCTAACAAATTTTTATTCTAAGCTCTGAATGTGGTCCAAAGCAACATAGTCCAAAGTAAATTTGTGTTTAGAATGTTACTTGGTCTTTAACTAGAAGCACGTCGTCAAATTTTCATAACGTTATTCAATACCCGATTTTCTAAGCATGAGACTATCCTTAAACATAGTTGGCCAAATTTGGAGTATAATCAACGCATTTCGGTCTATTTTCTATATTTCATACTTAATTGTCGTGATCCAAAGTGTCGTATTTTTTTATATACCCAATATGTGATATAACTATAATATCAAATGTATGTCCTATTATATATGTACCTATACTAATATCCGTATATAAGTTGGATATATATTACTATTGATATACATGTTATTTTATTAGGTCATATCACTAGTTGCCACAAAAGATAATATTTTACAAATACTAATACTCTTTTTAGTACGGATATCCATAGTTTAGGACATCTATATTATGAGTCTAGATTATATATTATACCAAACATATACTGATTTTGGATAAATAATTACCAATATATACTTTGATTAATAGTATATAAGTTACAATTGGTATATAGGTTATTTGATTAATACAGGATAAGTGTAATGCCCTAAATAGCTGGCATAACCATATTTGATATATTACAATAACCGTGCTATATTATACCAAGATGTATCCTATAATATATGTGCTATACGGATTGTTATACAGTATCCATATACAGTATACATGTTGATAACTGATATTGCATATACAGTATATGGTTAGTATGATATTAATATATCTGTATCCGATATACTAAATATAACCTTATATAATAATCATATATATCTGCGATAAGGATTATCATATATTATACAATCGAAATTCTCATATGGTCAGGCTCATCTTTAGTATACATATACCACGATCAACATTATGTATATTCCTGTCACTAATATTATCATAGGAGGTTATGTCGCTAAATGTTAATCTACATAGACAAGTTCATGTATTAATAATTATCTGTAATTATGTCAGATTGGGGTATGTAGGTAATAATTATACGTAACATTATGCTCAAACACTATATGCATCCTTATAGTATTAATATCCATAAAGTATATATCATATTAGTAATATCCGTCTATACTTTAATAGCATCTATGTCGTATAATGACATGTATATATATTATTCCGATATGATAAATCAAAGCTTTCTAAATGTACCTAATATATCTACCTAATAAAACTACTAATATATAGTTATGTAATAACACATATATTTATTACTCTATAGCTAATTATATTTAACATATATCAGTCCAGTATATGTATACTTAAATGTGACATTATCAATATGGGTATATATATATAGCTATTATGTAAAGTAATATAATTATGGATATACTTAATAATTATATACATGGATAACTAATATAGCACATAGTCATGTAATATTGGATCAATATATATGTGCGATTACTAAAGAAAATAATGTGTATGTAACTTAATTGGATAGTAAATATTAGAATGTTATATAGCACTATCATATATGTATCCAAATTATATAGTGCTATGTGATATTTGATAACTATGTTACTTATCGATATCCGTTATTTATACATGTAATGTCATATGATATTATATAATATTACATAGATAATCTCATTATGGTATTAATATGTTCTGTAGTTAACATATATTTTTAGTATATTAGTATATTAAATAATCAAGTGATATGTATAACATATCGTCATGTATATACTATTATAACCAATTTGGATTCTGCATAATTGTACGGTAATTAATTTATCATATAACTCATATGGTAGTATATCCAGATACATTATTTAGTATATGTAGACAAAATTTACATATACATAATTTATATCTCTTATGCACTCACATTAACATAATTATTTATCATGATACCCGTAAATATACATAATGTGACAAATACATGCTATTATCACAGAATATATAGATTTTGTAATTTATTCAGAATGATGAACTGTAATGTTACTGACTCAATCTCATTGGTTAATGCATGTACTATCAGATATCCTTAATTTGTATACTATTTATTATAGGGTATAATTATAGTATTTGGGTAAATTACCAATTATATTACCATATGATTAACAAATTTACATGTATATATAATTAGATATATACATATCTATATACATCAGGATGGAGATAGTCTTTATGGTAGCCCATAATTACTCATATGTACACCTGATACCCAATGGAAGACATTTACGAGATAATCTTTACGGTATTATAGCTGGCGAATATCTTAATATCATATGGTATCCTGAATTTGTTTATTAATATGATACTCAATAATCATAACTGAGTTAATGTAGCGTATTTAGTTATGCATATGAGTTAATAGGTGTAATGGTATATCAAAATTTGATGAATTACTATATGGTACTATAAGTATATAGCGTATTTAGTTATTATTTGATTGGTTATCATACGATACCATATTAAATTAGGATATTGTCATATGTACTAGATGAATACACAAATTTCAGTATATATATACCAGTATAGTAATACAAAATACATGTACTCATTAGGATTTTATGTACAGATAAGAGTTTACCCAAGCCACACCAATAATCAATATGATAGCTAATACGGTATTCAATATGAGTGCATGTAGTAACTTGTACATGTTATAATAAACATGGACTTACCTATGATATGGGCACATCAATCATATTACATATGCATACTAGTACTATAACTTGTATAACAGATATATTATGATATTATATTGGTTATCTTACGGTATCTACTATCCTTACGTGAAATATGCTAATGTCAAATATAATGTCACTAAGATAACTATGTGTATAATATCTAGCTATATATTAAAATATTAGTATGATAACTATCAAATAATATCCCTCCCTTCACATACAGGGTAATTATACATGGGATATATTTCTTATAAAACAATATATTAATATTTATTCATGTGTATAATTACCGTTATAATATTATCTCTTATATGTACAACGGTTGTATAGGGATGGTATCACACATAACCTTAACTTATATAATGTATGGCATCACTATGATACGCATCAGGTATTACTTATTATAAAATGGGATATGTACACAATATCCTAAATACGCATACGTACACTAGTTACCCGAGTACTCCGAAATTATGATATACATACAATATATATACTACTACAACTCCAATATAGTTAGTCCATAATGGTATCAGGTAACTATTCCGGATTAATCTATCACTCAGATATATAATTTCGAAGTCCCTAGGTTAATCATAAGATATATACTGATATGATAACTTGAGGTGCATACACATATACCGTATTTACTCTTGAATCAAACTACAGATAGTCCCATACGAATATATATTACTTGATTATGACGGTAATATCTTTAGTCATGTTCCCTTACCCCATAATGGAAGTGGTTTCCTTGTAATAAATCCATACAACTAGGTCTATCGGTATAACTACAGTC
This sequence comes from Scilla litardierei, assembly GCA_030789695.1. Lineage (NCBI taxonomy): Eukaryota > Viridiplantae > Streptophyta > Magnoliopsida > Asparagales > Asparagaceae > Scilla > Scilla litardierei. The sequence continues at coordinate 13,192 of JAULAV010007918.1, forward strand.
AGGGTCAGTGTATATTTTATGATTAACCATGAGGATGGTGCTTCAGAGTTAGGTATGTCAGTGGCCTCAGTGGCGTGTGGTGATAAAGTGGATGAAGCCACAAGGTCGGGGTAAGGTGAGTGTGGGGGAGTAGTCACAGTCTCGGGCTGTAGGGATGGAGGTGGGGAAGGAATGAGAATGATGTGAGGTGTGACTGTGGATGTGTCTACGGGCTCGACGGGCCATTATCGTGTACCACTCCGGGGTCTTGAGGGGAGGGATCGAGAAAAAATGATTGAACAGACTCAGGGATGGTTCAATCCCCTTCGTCGCGCACAGATAATGGCAACACGTGGGTGATACAGTATGCATAACCTATTACACAATATCTTACATAACTATTGAATATATTCCAAATCTATACTTACCATCTCAACTATATATATGGCATTTAGTATAAATAGAATTTTGGACATATAATTTGATTGTAAGTTGTAAAGTATGTACACCATATTAATACTATATGCTATTACTAATATATAGACTCAACTATAGATATATATAAGATCTAAATACCTTATACATAATACCTATTCGACTCCCCATATATGTCTGCATATGTTCCGAACCTATATCAATTTGTATTCATCTCATGTCATCATCCTGCTCATGCATACAAGTTAGGAATTCATTTAATCATCATGATATTCAATGCCAGATGAATGGAGAAAGCCAGACTGAAATTGAGAGAGAGAGAGAGAGAGAGAGCCGGATGGGCATATCCCTCAATGAAGTCTATATCGGGTATATGAGATATCGATAACACTGGTATATGATTAAGTATGTGAATGGTATATGTAAGCCGTCATAGACAGTATATACTAGATCATACAGGATATTACAATAGTGTATCCATATACTGATATATGTATAATAATATACTAGTAAATACCTATTACGATATCCTATGATCAAATACCCATATATGCTTATGTTTACCTATAACTGTTTGGTGATGAATATATCGCATACGAGAAGATTATATCCCATAATTGTATCATATTATACAGCCATTATATCCTCTAGTAATATTACCACGAGATTGTTATACCCGTTATACCTAATTAGGGCGTATATGGGTATTAGCATCTGGATCAACATTATATTAACTATGTGGATAGTCGAACATTAGTGGTATGTCATATGATGGTATCATCCATTCAATCTCCGGCTATGCATAGATATACTCACTCCATATTGCTTCAATTAGGTTATTTGTATGACGGCCATACAATCAGGACACTGACCGATATCAATGTAGATATGTTCTCTTCATATGAGGGTTCCTTATACTTTTCATGGGTAATACATAGGTGTAATACCCTCAGTCATCAATATCATAATATAAATGATTAGTATACCATATATGAATTATATTTACGGCCAGTCAAACCAACCACAATAGGCAGTACATGCAGATTAGGAAATATCTAGACATCAATAGTCAAGTTAAATTAGTCTCCATCTGCTTATTACATGATACAAGTTGGAGTATACTTGTAACATGTCACTATAGTCTGAGGAGTATTAATTATATCATTTTGCATATTGTCCTTATGAAAATCTATTGAGTAAATTATTGCGAACCCACAAATTTGCATTTCCTATAATTAATACCCAAATGACATTTCGCGATACATCAATCAACTGAGATGAATATGGCCGTCATACCGATTCATAGTAGATGTTTAAGGGGCCATAATCTAATGAATATTACGGGATCAATAATAGCCAAGAACAATACATATTATCTCATTAAGGTATATTTATTATATACCTGTAGATATCCATAGATATATGATATAACTCGTACCACACTTGCATGACGTATATTTGATAATTCTATATAGTCTAGGGTATATCATACGTATACCCATGTACTTATGTCATTAAATTGGCAATATACTATACATGTAAGATAGTAATATATGCTCTATAATTTATATAATATCATATGGTAAATTACTAGGATCATATTATTTGATATATACAGATATGACATTGGTATATTACTTTACTATTGAATATCATATAGAATATAATTACTAACTGTTAAGGACGGTGTGTGTAGTGTACTCAATATCGTTAATTTTTGGGCAGTTATCATAATTGGATGGACTCTTCAATATCACCTGATGGTATGTGCTATATGGATAAATACCTGGATATATATCTGTATTGCCCATATATATACATAATTAATTTATTTAAGCGTATATGGGTATTATGGTATAATATATTTGACAGGTACATACTATCATCCCTCCCTATGACTTACCCATTAGATATACTACATAATATCCAATTATACTAATGTCAAATATAATGTGCACATATGATCATCTTATTTATCGATTTATCAGATTCTATATGCAAAATAAATTAATTAACTATATAATATGGATTCAATCTACTTTGTTAATGGTGGTTCAATTCCATCAAGTGATATACAACTCGAAGAGGAGGCTTCGCAGTACGAGGAGTCTGACTTTACTGTTGAAGACGCTGATTTCTGAGTTTTTGTGTTACATAAATACAGTTAATACATTGGATCAAGTAACTCAAAGACCATTAACTGATAAATTCATAATATAACAGCTCAATAAATGTGTGTAGTTAACAGATGGTAAATCCAGGAGAACACTAGTAATAACCATAGTCTGTTACCTGTATACGTGCACTAGATATAACATGTGCTGATATTATGTAGCTATTTGGATAAAACTACAAACGATATCCAAATAGTAGTTGCCATCATATGAAGCATACTGGATAACACGTGTCCGAGACTTTGATTAATCTGGTATCGGCTGAGGCAGGAATCAGCAAGAAATGCACCGATCAGAGTATGCACTCACCTCTCGAGTTTGGAGCACGAAGATTGGAGAACGCGTGCTGTCGGATTTCAAAGACGAAGCAAGTTTGATCATATTATTGTTTTTGATTTCAGGTATGATCTACTTTAATTTTGGGTATGATCATGGAGAAAAACCAAAGCTTTCTACTTTAATTTTGGGTATGATCATGGAGAAAAACCAAAGCTTTCTAAACTTAAATCCCCTTGATCATTAAAAGGTAAAATTTTTGTTGGCCCTAATTGTTAAAATCTATGCTGTAAATTTCTAAGCTTACTTTAATTATATAACTATATTGGATATTATGTTATATGTACATAATATCATATGGTATTACTATGGATATTAAATTAAATCAATAATACATATAATAGAGTTTATATTATATTGCACACTATCCATTCTATATGTAGTAATGACCCTGTCCCAGTACATTGTCTTAGTATGTCAATCACATCATCATATTTTCAAGGAATCATCATATGGTAGGTATATATATCATGTCATGCAGGTATACATCATATCCACTAATGGGCATATGGAGAGAGGGGAATCATCATATTTCACCATTGTGATCGTACCTGGGTTCACACGGTACATGGTGTTCTCTGTATTGCATTAGCCGAATATCCTATGTATTCATATACGTTAATATTATAGTACCAACATATATAATTATTATAAGTTATTATATAATGTACGCAGCAGTATTATTTGTGATGGTATTGGAACGATTATACGCATTTCAGTACAGTTAACCCATATTTGACAATAATATATATACGGATATTATTACTCGGAATTAATTTATATACTATATGGCTAATGTATGTATTGTAATGTCTTATTTATGTATACTATATGTACCATGTTATATAAACATATAATATAATATGTATCATAGGCATTGTATACCCGATCCTAAACTCTATATATACATTTTGATAATATTTGGATATAATGATCAAATAAATATATCGTATGTAGGTATTCTATGATAATACTATTATGATATTATCCATAATACAAGTAACATAGGTATATATAATACATAGGTATTATATACTAGGATTTATAAAACATATAGTATAATTAAATGATATGGCGTGTTAATATGGATATGATATGTCATACCTTGTAACCTATAGAAATATATGGGTATTATATACACTATACATAATGATATATTAAGCATTCTCATATTAAGATTGTTTGTAGTGTTAACTATATATTATGGCTACGACCATAATTCTCAAGTTATATTTATTATACAACTTAGATTTAAGGGGATATTACTCAAGTCATACGTATATTATATTGATATAGGTAATTTAGAGTCAAGTGTCGATCATAATATCTACAGTTTATATGATAATATATTGATATAATACTGATATATGTACAATTCATTATCATATACCCTAATATTCCCTAGTGTATCATATTAGTATAATAGACAATGTATCATAGTAACTATACCAATATATAACTATCCACATATGTGATAATTACTATCTGATACTACATATTGATATACTAATGTCATCGCAATGTATAACCAAGTACCATATTTTGTAGATGGATGTTTATATAAATAGGGACGTTGCATTAAGGATACACAATAATAGCTACTCCTATGTATACAAATATTGATTTTCACTTCTCCCTACATGTATATCTCAAACACATATAACATGATCATATTATTATAATTATATATATATGTTTGTATCATAATACATGTAGTAATATGTCAATGTACAAATAGTGTATTATATGTTTGACTAGCCCTAATTACACAATATTAGCATGCAAATCATCACAATGTATAATATTATGATATTATACAATATATAATACATGGGTACAATATGACATATATATTACACGGTACTTGGTTATGCTTGTTGAGAATATTTATCATCAGAACTCCTATAAATGGATTGTGATGAAACTTTCTTGCCAACAGCTGTGTACAGATCTATTCGGATTAGACTTGATGTAAATGCTCATGATAACCATGAAAACTGAAGCATTCATGTAAAGTCTGTTTTCTAAATATGATAAATATACCTAGTTATCTGTGGAGACTAATCCGATATAAATATTATACATATTATCATGGCATTAACGGATCATGTATATGCTATACTAGGCTGATATCATATGTATAATAACTACTTGGTATAGTACCCTATATATACATAAACATGATTCCTCGTACTGTACAAATAATTTAATATCTGATAATATGTCAATTGTCATACTGGTCTACTATATCTATTATACGTGGTATATCAAAATGACTATTCATCATAATAACCAAGTATAATAGCTAATGATATACTTACTTTATACTAGGGTATAAAGTAAAAATAATATAATTAGTCATAATGATACTATTAGTATCTGTATACTTTTACTTATATATATCCATACACTGTATATGGGTAGTGTACTATATACGCTATTTAGTATATAAAATAATTATCCATATGATATATCATACTTATATATCATATGTATTTAAGGTATGATATATTACTAATATAACTGTTTATTACCTATATTTACATATTATACTAGTAGGATATTTATTAGTAATCTGCGTATATATAACATATATGTTATATTTATATTCGCAGTATATAACATATGCTATATACATGCAAAAGGCATATGACTGATGGGTACTATATGTTACAGTATAATATATTATCACATTAAACTATTATACTAATATACACTATAACATATAAATGATAACTAACTAGTATATACCATAATGGATAATATATATCATGCCATATGGTATATCTTTAATATTAACTGTTCCTATTTGCAATTTTAGTAATTCTTCTAGTGCACTATTAATAGATCAGGGATTATTAATTAGTTATCCCATAATATACCATAT